>KZ061990.1:97792-140292 GCA_002091835.1 Anopheles maculatus
CTACATTGTTGCCATACTTTCATTTGCTTGATTTGTTTTGCGCGCTCTGCTGGGTAAAAAGTTTTCCAACACTTCCTAAGTAGCATCGCATGTAACGCTTATCGATAGCCACTTGGCACTCTGGGCACAAGCACAGCGTAAGCCTGTGGGTGATTTGATCCATCATAGCGATTGTTGCGGATGCTCTCGTGAAAGTGTTTCCCTAAGAGTACCTAAAAGAACCATCAAAGACACACGGAAGACAGCGGAAGAAGATGCAAAAAAGATGGAAAAACAGAAAAAAAAGCAAAAGGAAATGCAAACCGAAACTGGAGATACAAAATCTGTTAGAACATGATCCTGCTTCGCCAACCGAAGTGCTGGGGCAAAATTATTGCTCCAAGTTGGCCCCCGGGATCGAGAGTCGATGAAAAACTTTCAATTAATGTTTGCCCTTTGGCGATATTTCATATAAAGCAGAGACGAAGGCAAGCAAAAAAGAGACGAGTATGGCGAGAAACATTGTACAACGCTGGATTTCTAAGGGGCACGAGTTGGGCTTTAAAAAAGCTTTAGCACAGCCATCAGACCGCTGAAGTGGATGGACGGATGATAAACGGAGCTTGGAAGGAGAGCAGAACAAAAAAATTTTTGACGAAAGTATAAAACAAGATAAACGTTCAGGCGTATTTTTAGCGCAGGGATTTACGGATGAGACGAACCTGGGGGCCAGTTAGGGGGAAACCAGGGAAAACTTTTCCGCCGGATGGACAAGCGCTTTTGAAGATTGGTAATATTTCGCTTTTTGGTCTTGTTCGAATCAAATTCGGGATCGTTCCAAGAAAAGGTCTTGATTTAAAGCAAATGGTCTTGAAGGATCCTATTTTCCAGCAAAATTCTACGCAGAATACAGCGTAAATTATGAAATTGAATGATAATGGCGTGTGAATTATAACGCGTGACAAACACGGTGTCGTCCATTCGCGGTCTGGACTTCAAAAAACAATGACAGAAAAGACAGCAAAAAAGATTATTTGCATCCCAGGCCTGGAGTCTGGAACATCGGGTTGCCGTGTTGACAACGTTATAATTTGTCCAGCTTGGGGAATTGTTTTCCTTTCATTTCCAAGCACCGGCTTCCGAACGGTTCCGATTTCCCATTTCGACATGACCATTTGATCACCATCATCGTAACGAACCGCACCGGCCAGCAAACACACTCACAGAGCGCGCATCGGACGCGACATTGGGACAAACAGACCAGATAGAATACAAAAAAGCGAGTCTTTCGTTTCCGTGAACAAAAATACTATCATAAATCGTCAAATAAAAATAGCCTTCAACAACAATAAAACTCCGGTGCATTTGCATTCCCAACACACACACACATGCCGAGTCTATGGGTCCAGAGTAGACGACGTACACTGTCCACTGCGTTTTCGATGCGTAGCGCAAATTGAACAACGAAAACAGATATTCGAAAACTGGCACTACTTTCTTGTTTTTGCTTGTTTTGCTGGCACCTTTCGCACAAAACAGTTGGGTAGATTTTTATTTTTATTTCGCTCACCACTATCTGGGCTGGGTGTTTGGTGTTATTTATTTATGCATCTCCCCCGTTTTTCTGTTGTCAATAGTTCCTCCTTTGCTTTCCATGTCCTGAGGTCAGGTTTTGGAAGTGTGAATGCGGAAAAAACTGTAACTCAAACAACGGGCAAATTCGAGCTGATCGAGTTGGTCTCCCAAGCGGCACGGTCATGGTAACGAGCGATGATCATACTAACATCACACAAAAATTCACCTCGAGAGTTACTCATAAAGCTTGCGTGCGAGGGCGGTTTTTCATCGATTCGTTAAAAAATGAAAAATCACAACAAAAAAGCAAAAGAAAAACGCGTCGACTCAATATGGGAACGGGCGAATGGAGCCGAAAATCTGTCAACGATGTTATTACAATGCGGAAGTTTAATACGATTGCTGTGTCAGTTCGGTACTGATTGTTGCCAATGATGGCGCCATATTGGTTTCGGTATCTTGTTAAAAGAGCTGGGGGACATATGATTCCGATGAGATTTGATGCGGAACGTGTGTAGAGGTGTTTTTGTGGTATGTTGAGCAATCGTTTATTATTGTATTAGCGTTTTTTAGTGGTAGAATAGTTGTGATTAATAAGATTAAATGTACGAAAGCAAATAAAAATGGGATTTGTAACGATTTACTAAGACAAAATTGGAAATAGAATCATTGAGTCCGCTATTGTAATGATCTGTTTGTTGCCTTTGCCTGATAGTTTTAGAGTAAATTACAACAATTAGCTTCGTTAGTTTTGAAACAAATGTTTGTTTGAGCCTCAATGATACGATTAGTTCATTTTGCTGACACTCTAGTAATGTAAAACAAAATTTTGTTCACAAAGCTCACATCATCTTGAAAAATATTTTACATAATTGTCAAGCTTTTCGACAATGTGGATCATTCACTACTGCTAGCTAAGCTCATTAACTACGGAGTAAATGATGCTTTAGTCCAATGGATCTCCAGTTACTAGACCAATTGCAGCATATTATTAAGAATTAACAGATCGTTATCCGCACCTTTTACCAACTCTTCGGGAGTACCACAAGGCAGCATTCTCGAACCTCTGTTGTTTGTAATCTTTATTAACGACATGGTCAATGTGCAATCCGTTCCCTCATAGTGAGGACTGACTATCCAACTATGCGGTAACAATAAGTCTAGTAAGCCAGAAATGGCCAGGCATGACCTTAGAGGTCGTTAGGCCAAGAAAGAAGTCAATATGCTTCCCAATTGCTTCAAACTGCTTTATGCTGACGACTTGAAAATATTTATGTCTGTTTCTGTTCCTGACAACTGTGCTGTCCTTCAAAACTGTCTGCCTGTCTTTTTTTCGTGGTGTTCTTTGAACCTGATGAGTGTCAATGTCAACAACTGTTCTGTAATATCGTTCTAAAGAATTAGATCACCAATCGTATACGACTATAAATTAGACGGAATTTCAATTCCGCGAACCAATGTGGTTCGCGATTTAGGAGTGTTGCTAGATAGTAGGTTGATAATGCAAGATCACTACGAATTAATTGTGTCGAAAGCTTTCCGCTTATTAGGTTTTGTTTTACGCGTTGGCAAAGATTTTAGGGACCCTTAAAGCTTAAAATCTCTCTTTTGCACAATAGTTAGACCGACACTTGAATTCGACAGTGGTATTTGAACTCCATCTCAGCAATATTTATTTATTTATTTATTTATTTATTTACGTATTGTCTGCCTGTTGGCTACACAAACGAACTTACAATCTACTTTAAACTAATTAATGCCTAATTTAGAGGGAAGGGAAAGAAGTAGGGAGAATGAGAGAGGATCTTAACATGGAGCGGAACGATGGTAATGAGTAGTGGAAATCAAAAACATGAGACGAGGAATTAAATAAACGAAGTGCACGCAAAAACGGGTCGTTTCGACCAACCGAGGTACGGCGTCTAGGCATCATTAGAGGCGGACGGATACGAAGGGAACGGTTGGGAACATAGAATGGGATGGAGCAGAGCAGAGAAGGAGCATCAATACAATCGAGCAAGATGGAAGCGACAAATAGGGTTTGGGAGTGTGAACGACGGACCTCAAGAGAGTCAAGCCCCAGCAGCTGACACCTAGACTCATAATCGGGCAGGGCGCTAGAGGATCTTCCAAGTATTTTACCAACCGCAAACCTGGTGAAAGATCTCTGCACCCGCTCGATACGATCCATATGGACCCGAGCCGTAGGAGACCATACTACTGAGCAATACTCCAGCAAAGACCTGACCAGTGAACAGTATAGCGCTTTCAGACACATAGGATCGGAAAAGTCACGAGCAATACGTTTAAGGATACCCAGTGTTTTCCGGGCTCTTGCCACCGTAGAATCTATGTGGGACACAAAGGTAGGAAAGGAGTGTGGGAGCGGGTAAACGAGATGACTTGACAACCGGACAAAGAGTTAGGGAATTTAGTTACGTTTCTAGCGAGAATTATTCTCACTGACTGTTGCTTAAGACTATGAGATTAATACTTTAACTTAAAAAATATAATATTATGCTTAACTGCTTTACAAATAACTTATTAAGCTGCGAAAATATATCCACTGATAATAAAAAAAAATTAGAAGCAAAAGTCCTAAAAACATTCTTTCAAGCTTTCATTGGTTTTAAGAAAATAACGCCCGAAAGTATGCAATTTACTAACCAAAATTTTGTTTTGCTCGTGGTTATATTCCTTTCTTTCCTAGATATTTCTTTCTAAGATTTCTTTCACAGTAAACTTCACAAAAAAGTAAGGACTTACCATGTCCAACAATCATCGTTAATGGGGAACGCTAATTTATGAGCATCCCCACATATTAAGACGCCCTAAAGTATGCAATTTTCTTAACAAAACTCATTAATGGATAAGAATTTCAATCCAGATTCTTACAGTTAGTTCTTTCTTGAGCTATTTATGTTGGATTATGTTTGGAGATAAGATAATTTGACTATTTTTTTCCAGACGATCAATTTATCTACATATGTTGATCAAATTATTCGACAAATCAAAATTAACCTAAATTCCTCGCTACATTCCATCGCAATTGTTGCGATATTTTCTTTTCTCCAGCAGCAGAAAAAAAAACCAACCAAAGATTCATGCAGATCGTATTTCGGGGCCCCCCCAAACGGCGAGGCCCTAGGCGGCCGCCTACTCCGCCCACCGTAGGCAGGAGCCGGCTCCGGAACCGTGGGTGCACTCCGGAGCGCACATCACTAATCGACAGACTACAATCCATACAGAAAAAATTTACTCGTAAACTATTTAACCTTCTACCGTGGTCCCGTGAAGCATCGTACCCTTCCTATCGTGCTAGGTGCCTTTTATTCGGACTGGAATCTCTGCAACATAGACGAATGACGGCTCAGTGTATTTTTTTTTCATAAGCTGACCACCGGAATAATCGACGCCCCGTACATTCTTAGCAAAATTAATTATCAGGCTCCTAGTAGGTATTTAAGGCCCCGACCACTGTTCTACACAGAATTTAGATTAACGGAGTTTGGTGCGAACGAACCTTTACTTAAATTGACCAATGAGTACAACGGCTTGAATTTCTCAGTAGATTCCAGTATTAGTGTTAGTAACCTTAAACAAAATTCTGCGAGGTAATATTTAAAAGAAAACTTTTTTGTGAAAATGTTGGTTCATATTCTGGATGATTTCTGTTTCTTGTTTATTGTGTTTTGTTATGTAGGCCGCATCAGGCCAGATAACTTTTCTGAAAATAAATAAATAAATAAATAAATTTTATATTCTCTTAAACTCTCTTAAATACTCTTAAACTTTCGCTATAATTTTTGTTTAAAAATAGAGTATTTTTTTACACAAGCAATCAAAAATTTGTTTCCTTTTACTAATGTTAAAGGTAGCCCCTAAGACTGATAAGAAACTGTTGTTGCTCAAGATATAATAATAAGTATTTTAAAGTATTCTAAAGTGAATCAAATATGATCTTTCTTTTAGTCGTTAAACTGTGTATAGCTCTACAGTAAAACTACTAAAACTCATAAAAAAATAGAAACATAATAATAAAGCGAAACGTAACGTAAAGCATCGTAGAAAAAACGAAACTTTTGAGCGGAAATATCATTCCAAAGCTACCGATGACAAGTGAATGTAAACCGTGAACCATCCCGATGCGGAGGCCTCATTTCACACTCTCTTCCGGCAGCCAATTTATTCGCCGGGTGAACGTGATGAACAAGCATATTCATTCCGGTACGGTGCAGCTTTCTTCGAGGAAAGAAAGGAGTTTTCCGGTTGTTTTTTTTGTTGTTTCGGTTCGTTAAGGTTACACTTCACGAGCAAAACGTGCCGCGCTTGGTGGTTTGAGAAAATCAAGAATAAAACACAGAAACATGCAAGGAACGGCAAAGGAGCAAATAAAAACGCCCAACACATACTACCGAGTGCGAGGGGTTGAACAAAATGGCAACGTGACTCTAAGCGCAGACGAAGAAGAAACATGTCGGTTTGCGTGTGGTGTGAAGGATACGGGAGACGAGTATTAGCATACTTAAAATGAGATAATTAAAAAACTTTTGCATATTAACGCAGACAGACGATCGGGCTGCCGAGGATCCGTAAGGGGAAAACCCGCGAAAGAGCAAGTTTTTCACGCCTCAGTAATTTTGGGCAAAGCACTTGTACTACTCGCTTCTTGGTTGTGTTGTGTTGGGGCAGGTAAAAAAATGAGGAACTAAACAGGAAGAATGAAATCCTCATCATCATTTAGTGTGTTGCACATGGTGCCGGGATGGGACCCCGGGAGACAGTGAGGCGACACATAAAAACGGAACATGGACGGAGCTGGATGGGGATTACGCTTTCCTAATGAATACCTGCGTGGGGTTGTGGATGCCAAGCGGTGGCTGCTGAGATTATAGGAATGCCACTGCTAAATGCTATCTTTCTTCATAACTGGTTGCAGTGGCAAAGTGGCAAGTCTCTGGCGGAGGCTTTCAGTAGACGAGTATTTGATTACGCTTGTAATTTTGCATGTCAGAAAGTGTGTGTGTATGTGTATGATGGTGTTTGTGTGCGTGTTCTTGCTTTCATCTAAGGGCAGTAATCCTTTGTCAAACGTGTGTAGTACAAGGTATCATAAGTATCTGAGGCAGCGCCAGTGAGGCGAAAAGGCGAGGCGACTGTGGTTAGTGAAAGGATGAATATTATTAACAATCATGCTTTAAATGCAAAACATCACCCCATAAACAAATAAACTTTTGTTCGTATATGCATTCGTTGGAAAACATTTCTTATTTTGTTTAAAAACAACTGACCATTAGTGTAGGACGAGCCATTCAAGTAGGTGTTGTCAAAAGTTGTGGTCGGAAAATAAAGTTTTTTTTTTGTTAATTTTATCTCTGTTTGTTGATTAATTCTTTATAAAGCCACGCTGAATTACTTTTTGTTTACCGAATCAATGTATAATGGTGAAAGTTGTGATTAGTCCCAGTAACAAATTGGATAATAAAATGTACTTACTTTGAAAACTGCTTTTCTCGCTCAAGATTCTTCTGAAATGAATCAAATGTTTAAAAATTAGTCACATATTTTATTAACAAAGTATTACTGCATCCTAGAAATTATTCTGAAAAATATCTATCTTTCAATACAAATACAAATAATTTAATAATACCAATATACTAAAACGATAATAAATAAATCGATTGAACATGTTTGGGTCAATTTGAAACTTCTTTAAAAATAAGTTTTTTTTAGCACATTTTTCTATCCCCGTTCGGAATTTCTTTATAAAATCGGGTTGGTTAATTAAAGAATTATTCCTTCTTACTTTCAGTCAAGTTCACAGCAAATCACGGAATATTTCGACGTCCCTTCGTCCTTCGACGCGTATGACGTTTCCAGTCAGTTCTTGATTTCGTCATAAGACCTGAATTGCTGGTCAGTAAATTTATCGATACAAGTGGTTTTCCAACAGCGCAGAATCCAGAGAATACTGTGAGTGTAGTTCGAGTCTCATCTGGGCCGTTCCACCATAGTGAGGACTGACTATCGAACTATGCGGTAACAATAACTTTAGTAAGCCAAAAATGGCAGACATGATCTAAGAAGTCGTTAGACCAAGAAAGAAGAAGACTGTGAGTGTAGTTGTATATCCCATTTTAAAGTCTCTAAGTATATTCTTACAGCTGCTGTATATGTTGTGGCATATGCTGTAGTATCGTGTCGTATCGCATATTCAGGCCATTTTCTCAGAAAAGTTTGGACAATCTCATTAACAGCGTTCTTTATCGCTCTCTTTATATGATTTAAGTAGTTCGTCATAAATGACACCGGTATGATCCCACCAGATATTCAGCAAAGCTTTCCTTAAAAAAAAAACGATAGAAAAAATTAAATTAAAATTAAATTATTTTAACCGATCGTTAAAATTACCGCTTCGAAAGTGTTGAAACTGTTCTCAACACCTCATTTCTCTGATAATTGGTTCTTTGAAATCATTAATTAGTTCCAAATGTGTTTTAATATGCATCAAAATTGCGTCCTATTTGTTCTGGTTCCACATATTTCAAAACGGGCGTTATTTGTTTGAGGAGGTAATACTTCTGAGACATATTTTTCCGGAAGCGTTTTTTTGTAAATTACGTTTTAAATAACTCATGTCAAATATAACATGTTGTTAAGATTTAAGATAAAAAGTATAACACATTTCATTCATTCATAAGTGATTGATCCATAAAGCGTCTAATTGTATAACTTTTGCTGGCCTTTTTTCCCATGCGCATCACTGAAATTTCAGTTACGAATACAATAAAGTATAAAAAACTAGGAATGACGGCCGAGGAGGTTGTTGTACCAAAGATCAAGAAGAATTATTTTGATTACCAAGGGCAATTCATGTATAAAAATTCAACATGTTATTTTCATCTATCTGACCGTTGAACTGTTAAAAGTAAGAGTAATAAAGCTCTCGGCTTTTTTGTAAAAAATTAACAACGACTAAATAATCAGAAAACATGAACAACTTTCGATCGCACCTAATCTTCATGAAGTAATCGAACCGTTTCTAATTAACCTTACACTCATTAGCCCGTTTTGCTCGCTCGGCAAGGTATTTAAATTTATCGAGGTTTGTTTCAGCCTTTCGTTTTTTTTCTTGGTGTGTCCTACCAATATCACGTTTCGCAAAGGTGAACCGAAAGTCTACCAATTTGCTGATGGATACTTTGCGCCAAACAGATTCCAGCACCCCATTGTAATGGATAGTGGGGCATCAACGTCCACAATGACAGGTAAGTGCACTTCAAATTTACCTACCGAACATTTTGGGGCTCGATAAAGGTAGGATGCCATAGTTTTTGGCAGTTGTTCAGGCAAATGTTCAGTTACGGTGTTTGTGGAGACTCTGTTACCTCGGAGCTTGTACGTAGTACCTGCGATCGTGTAATGTACGAAGTCATTCCCGGGCATCAACCGGGTGGCAGGGAGTGGCCAAAAAAGCATAAAAGATCAATTTGACTAAAAGTACCGACGGCATGGCATACGGCGTAGGACCGGAGCAGCGAGATGAGACGGCCATCTCCCGTCAGGGGAAGCGAAGTTTTTCGACAAACTTTTGCACAGAACGGCCCGCCGCGTCGACAAAGTGCGAAGGCTTCGAAGGCCTGCTTTTCTGCTGCACTGCTTCTAACTGAGGGGAAAATTAACATTTCGGCTAATTTAATTACAAACTCAACGTAAGTGAGTGAACTCAAACAGCAAGCGAGGAACATGGGACCGGTGTAGGCGACTCGCGGAAAGGTGGTGGAAAAAGCTGCTATCCATTATGTGGGTATGGAAGTTGGGCCCCGAAGTGCCAGGTGAAAATCTGATGTCCAGAGGGATCGTTTGGAGGTAGTAGTGTGCTGATACTAGCAAGCAAACAGCAAAGCTCAGCTAACTCATACGGGCTGCAGAAACTGCCCAAAACCAAGTCAACGACCCATCCGACCACGATGAAATCGGTTGCTTCTGTTCCTACACGGGGCTTTATAAGGTTATGCTTTCTGCGTCGCTATAGGCCAAGTTTTGCTTCTGGTTGTGTACATGCGACGACGGCCTCCCCAGTGCAATGCATGCTGATTCTGATGCTGAAGGCAAAGATTTTCTCGCCGGTCCCGGTGACACTTTGAGAATGGACGACGAAAAATGTGGTCCCTCTTGTCCGAGGCAAGGGCAAAAATGCAACTCCAACTAGGTTCAACCATTCCATTACAAGCCTCGGGTGGGGAGGCCTTTATCCTAAAATCAGTAACACAACGTCGACATGCAAAGTTGGTGTACTATGCATTTCTGCTACTCTCGTTGCTTGTGCAAGGAAGGATGGGAAAGAATTTCCATGAAATCTCAACCAAGCATCGCTAGGCAGTGGGGCATGCACGAAATACCAGTGGAAGTAGTACCGCGAAGGGCCAGTTTGCCGAAAGTTTGTAGTGTGATAATTAATAAATGATTATTCATAGCGTTTCTGCCTGCCCGGTTGGTTGGAAAGGTTTTTCTTACCACCAGGGAATCTGGGAATGGGACTAACCCGTGGCAGCTGATGAAAGTTTCTTATATTGTGTGTGATGGTTGGTAATTTGCCTAAATTGTTTTTTGGCAAATCGGTTGGTTTCAACGAGTAGTAAATGTTAAACGATTTGGAAAATAATATCCTCAAAGCAGAGAGTTCGTATTGCCGTAATACAGCCCAACATTACATTTTTGATATAACACTTTAACGAAAAATCTTGGTACTTGGTCCCTCATTCGCTTTCAATATTTGCAAAGTATCGTTATTACCAATGCGGCTTGGTTTAGGTCTTTATAATGGCTCGCCCTTGCAGTATCTATGCTTAGAAGTTTTGAAATTTTTGATGTTCTTAAGGTTTTGAGTTTGACAGTTACATTAAATATCTGAAAGATTGGAAAGTGTTGGTGAACAGCAGTAAAACGCAAGCTTTAGTTTTCCCTATCGAAAGCGTACTATGAGCACAATACAACGGAAAGTTAAACCCATCCTAATCCACAATAATCCTGTTCCCTGGACCTCTACTATGCGGTATCTTGGCGTAACATTAGACAACCACCTTGCATTTAAAACACATGTTGAAAATCTTAAATCAAAAACATGCGGCTTCTTACTTAGCCTATACCCACTTATTAAGCGAAGGTCCGCACTTTCAATAGAAAATAAACTTATCCTGTATAAACAGGATATAATACCTGCAATCCTAAATGGATCCATCATCTGGAGGTCATGCTCTAGCGGGAGTATGACTGTTGTTTAACGGATTCAGAACAAATTCCTTAAGATGATTCTCAATCACCCGCCAAGGTGTCGCACAGCGCAGCTTCACAGGGAAGCTGGAACACTACTAATCAGGGACCAGATTCAGAAGAATTTATAAAAGCTAAAATCTTGAAGTTTTACATCCGATTGCGTGATAATCCGGACTCTGTTCTGCGACGAATAGGCTAAATGTTGTATATATTGTAAATAGTGAATTTAGTAAGTAACCTAAGATAGGTTAGATAGATTAGATAGATTAAGTACTGATAGACATTAAAAAAAATGTATAGGTTGATACCTTTCATGACGGCAGCTTAGCTGACCCTCCACTACCAGCATAATTATTTGGCCCAATAAGATAGTCTTTTTTGACATATTTTCTCCCATTGCGAAAATTCAATTGAACTCCACAGAGTAAACACTATCGAGAAGGGAACCTGTTAATATGTTTAAAAAACGAATATGTAAATAATATTATTGTATAATAAATTCAAATTTTGTTCTTTACAAAAAAAAGGTCAGGCTGCTGCAAAATGGAACTCGCGATCATTTCTGAACTCGATACTCGATCTGATAATACTTGGACTGTCAATGATTGGATAACACTGTGCGTTGACAAATTATTGTTTGTATTTTCAGATGAATATTGTTTTCTTATTGCAGTCGAGATCAGCAAATCGAAAGGACAAATAAAGTCTAAGTCATATAGGGTTTACTGTTTCAGTTTTAATTGATTTATCTCGATTTTTAGTGCGCGAAAAACGTGTTTTGATGCAAGTGAAGGATTGTAGATTGAGAGTGTTATTTTCATAGGCTGTCAAAGCTGTCATTATTAGAGACATAACATTCGAATTAATAAATGAATGAATGAAGTTGTGCGAGTTTCATGTTCTCTCTTTAGTCTCAGATATAGTCAGTTACCGTGCATGGATTAGCGATTAATAAGAAAGATCTGCACAAACGGGTAGGAAATAGTCCTACAAAGTATTTAATTGAGGCATTTAATAGAACAATACGAAAGCAGTTGCCAAAGGTACAGTTGTCAAACTTTATCGTTAATCAACCCATGTGCTTCGTAGCAATTACTTTATACACATATTGCATCACGTTATTCCTCACCACAAGACTATAGGTGAGTGAGCATCCGCAACAATTCGCTCTCGCGGCAATGAACCTTATCCCTGCAATCCCCGCCAATAAACGATTTTCCACCTCATATTCCATGCGAATAATAAATTTGTCTGTGAATTAAATTTCATTCAAATTTATGGCCACACAGGAAATTATTATAATTGTACCATTGGATGCGACCTGAACGTCTGCACGCTGCCGGCAAAACCAACCCAATTCCAAGGTGCAGTGAGACGATTGGTAAATTTGCATTGCCAATGGCCCTTCCGTCGGTGAACGCCAATTGCGAATGTGTCGCAGCTGTGACCGTGAAAACCACACCACCCACACACACACACACACACACGTTCAGTAGGCGCGTGACACCCTTGAACTTTCAGCCGGAAGGAAGCATTGCTGGGTTTGCTGCAGCAGCAGTTCGGGAATTCGATTCGATGAAACTTTTCCTCACGGATGCGCCCGCGTGAAAATGCGGGCTGATTTGAAAGTTTCGCCGCTGGAAGGCAAACTTTTGCTCACCCTCTTGGAGGTTATTCGCTTTTAATTTGTTTTATAATAATGCGTACATGCAGCAAAGCGATTGTTGCTCGCTTAAGGTGGGAGAGTTGAAGCATCCATTCGAGAGACGTTGTTTTGGTGATTAAAATTGCATGAAACGATGTTTCCATCTTGAGTTCGCTTGTTCATTCTGCACAACCGAACCTTTTTGGAGGGAAAATTATGCACACACTCACAGGGCCTCTGCTAGACACGGCATTGTAATCCTTGGGTGTCGTAAAATTGGATGTGAACAAACGCACAGCGTTAAAACTTTCTTCGTTCACAACTCGGGAAGAATGTTAAGCAGACACGGTAGATGGCGCTACATTAACTTCGCAGACGGTAGCGAATAAGATTTAAGCATTCGGGTAAGCACCCGCAACGCCGGTGGAAAACGGCTCACGGCCACATCTTTGCATACGGCCAGGATCTATACACGGCACCATGTTTGGTGTATGCACCAATAATCCCTCAGAGTTTATGTTTCACTTTCTTCCATTTGAATATATCCCAACATTGGAAGTGTTCGTGAGAAGCTAGCTTGGGTGCACTTTGGCACGAAACCTTTAGTCAGCCAGACGTCGAGAGTTGAAATAACTTCTACTTAAACTGTTTTTTTTTTACGAAAAACATACAAAACCCTCTCTACCGTTTGTTTTTTGCACCGCGTTTTAGAGCAACGACAAATCTTTATTTGTTGTATCCGTGCGACTCGGTACGTACGTATGTTAAGTGGTAAGTTTGAAAGTGAAAGTTTACGCTAATGCGTCGCGTACTGAGAGTGGCGAAGAAAAATTACACTGCAGTGAAAACGTGCGTGAAATGTGTTTGTAGGATTTAGCATCGGTGACTGGCCGCTCAAGGTTTTGTAGGAAGGAAAGGTGCTAAATTTGAACAATGCTGCACGAATAAATTTCAAAAGAGAAAAGAAATTCATAAATTAAACAACTTGATGAAATACTAATTAGGACTTCTCTATATTTCTTTTATAATTCTACTACCATAATTCCATAAAACTGTTTTTTGATGGTATTTTTATAAACTTGCATGCATCGAACACATAATTATAAGTTATGCTTAGTCGTTGGCTAAGGTATCTCTAAGACCCAAAGCCTCTATAAATAAATGATAAAAAAAAAAGTTGGCTAAGGTAACAAAAAAATATAATTTTTATTTTAACACTCGAGCAACACTTTTCGCACGCGAAGCTCAACTAGTTAGTTAAGGTTCTGACTCTCGACTCCGTTCTAATATTTCTTATCCCTTATTTATAGTCATTATCAATCATGATGCTATTGTCCTAACAACCAATCAGCAGCCGCGATGTCGTCATACTCGATGCTTCCGGCCGATTAGTTCGATAGTGTTCCCACGGGATGGATCTTCCGAGCTATCCGAGAGGATCCAGATGGATGTCAGGTTGGTTTGTAGAGGTTAAGGTCTAAACAACAAGACTTATGATAGGACTCGACATCTTCCAAGATCACTTTAGGAAGCGGGTGAGACTCATGCAACAGAAGGTCTGTCCGGAATGCGTGAACTTCAAGATGACGTCTATCTCCCTTGAGTGTCCGAGGCTCATTGTTGCCCGTAGTCGCAAGAGGGATCATCTTTTGTAAATATCCAGATCCTGGCATACACTGATGAGGTAGAAATCTTCGTAGCAGAAGCTTTACTTTTTTTACTTTTTTTTTTTTAGCTTTAGAATTGTAACAGAAGTGGCTGTTGTGAACAATGTCGAGACAATTCAATCCATCATAGTTCGCTTGGTTACATCTTTAAAACTTACTGGGACTGGTACAGGCGCTCAATCTGACATCAATCGAGAGAACTGACTCATTAATGCTAAGGCAGTAGAGCACCTCTGAACGCTGGAGGAGTGTTTAAAGTTTCAACAGTAATAAGAGGTAGTCATGAAGCTAAGAAGCTGACTAAAATAAAGAGCCACAGCTCGGCGCCATCCTCTGAGATATAACATGTCTTTACCTCTTTAGCCGGAATTCTTGAAATGCTAGGTAAAAGCTCATGGAGGTCCAGAAAATGTTAATATTGGTATAAAAGGAAAAATTCTTAAGACAAGCACAAGTGATGAAACCACACTAGAAAAGTAACTTTAACCTTAGGCATTCATTTCTTGTGTCCCAAAAAGGTCAAAACAAAAGATGTTAAGCAAGTCAAGTAGACGATAAAACAACCAACCAAACACAATTAGTTCAAGTACTGTGCTCAAGGTTAGGTAGAATCGTTACGCATCTCTTCTCGATTGCATGAACGGTTCCATTTCTTCCAGCTCCAATCGAACTTCCAGTTCAATTAGCAAATGAAGTCAGGCCGCCAGTTCGGCGAAGAATGAGCGCTGGGGAAAGTGTTGGCAAACTTCCGCCACGTTCCACGGAAACTTTCTTCTACTTACAACAACCCACACGCACTGGTACGGGTCCACCATCACTAAACGACCACAAGTCAATCAGTCCATGGGGTTAATAAAATGAAATTACAACCACAACAGCAAATTACGTTCCAGGCGCTACCAATCCGGGCAAATGAGCAGATTTTGTCAAATATTTACCTTTTCCCAACCGCCAGCCGAAAAGCTTTGGCTCGTACAGGGGAGTAAGGTTTTTTTTCCTCGTTTTTAGCGTGTGTACTTTACTTTGCTCGGGTCGGTAGGTGGAATCCTACAGCAACCGGGAAACGGTTGTCCTTTTCCGGCGCGCTGTTGGCGAACGCTGGCCCAGGAATCGTTAAATCGTTTTGGACACCCGGGTATCGTCACCCTCCGAGCTGGGTCGGGCGACGTTTCACGTCAAAGTCAACATCATCATCGTCGGTCGACGTCGATGTCTCATCCAGCATGGGCAAACACTCCGTCCAGACTTGGGCGATAGGTTTCGGAATGTGTGTAAGGAGATTGGGTGTGTGTGTGTTTTTTTTTGCTCCAGCACTCATCAAAACTCGACTACTCGTAGCACTACAGAAGGTCGCCAGTCCTTCGACGGATAAAAGCCAATGTACTTTCGTTCGAAGGTTGCATATTAAGTGGAGCTGCCATCATCTATGGGTGACAGAAGATGACTGTATCAGTAAGAGAGACAGAGAAAAAAGTGCCTGCGACAGGACTGGATATTGAAAGTTTTCCTTTCATTTTCATCGTGCAGATTGACGAAGTGTAACCAACAAGCCGGATTTATCGGTGTGCCTGCTGCTTCGCTGTGCGCCGACTTCCTGAATCTCGAACCAAGTGTATGATCTGGTCGTGTCTGGTGGTAATAAAATCGGTTGGCAAATATTGAAGGAATAACCACACGGTAGAATGTAACCTGGGCGAAAGCTGTCTAGATCTATCTAGCAGGAACTCAGTTTACGGGAAGCGTGATTCTAGGAGATTGTTGGATGGGCAAAAAAAAGTAACGAAACGTGATATAATGAAAACTTTGATATTTTAAGACACCACGAGATAGTAAATTAATAATCGCAAATGAAGAAATCCTATGTTTTGGAAACATTGTGGCTTGTAGCATAAAATTCCACCTCAGATTGCATAACTTTAGGCGAATTATACAGTATACTAAAAAACTGCCTTAATTTATGCAATACATTAGCTTTATTAGTTAAATTTTGCATCAAACTACTGCTAAGTCCATGAAATAAAATTTTTACACATTTTTAGAGCAAAAACGGATTGGAAGAGAGCTACTATAATTAATTGAAGTTTCAGTCATTAGAGACGCTTCAATAAAACATTCAACTCGTCATCGTTCATCACATCTCGCAAGCCAATCGTAATGATATTGTTCGTCCCACAACGTCCTCCAATTTACCTCCCCCAAAGACATTGATTAATTCTTTAAAACTCATCTAATCCGGTTAACTCATTCTCGAGACCAGTGAGATAGCGAATGCCGTACTCTGAGCCTTAGCTCACTCGAGATCTGCAGCCAATTGAACCCACAACAAAGCACACGCGAACGAGCCAAGAGTAGCCACTCGGACCGGAAAGGTTTGCAATCGTTCAAAAACTGTACGAATGGCCCACTCGACGAGAACATCATCATTTGTTTCAAGCTCAAGTGGGTTTTCACTGTCGAATGTAGTAGAATACGCGATGAGTTTTCCGCCATCCCATGCACCGGGTGTGTGTGTGGTCGGTTGGGTGAAAATTTTTAATTAATAAAGCAAGTTTTCCATGTGCTCTTACTACTCCTCTTCTCGTGTTTGCTACACCCGTACCCATCCACGATTGAACCACCGTTCGTTTGATCGAGCCACCAACATGTTACGGACCGCGGAAAAGCATCAGTTTCACTCTGCTCGCTCGGAATGCCGGAATGCCCAGGTTGTGGTTTCGCTTCGGATTAACGATTCCGTTTTCCCGCAAATGTTGATGGACGACGATGAGCCTGCAGTACGGCGGGCAATCCGAAACCGTGGTGCACCCGTTTCTTGTCCGGCAAGCGGTTGGAAAAGTTTGGGATCGATTCAACCACATACTCGCACAATGGATACACACACACATCCTGCAGAGAGGCGCCACAGACTTCCGGTGCCGAAAATTTCGCAGCCTCCGGGATGGCTTTTGCGCTGGGTTTACGGTTCCTTCGACAGGGCGACCGTGCAACCGGATGGTAGGATGCCACGCAATGCAACGCTTGACTCGGTGCAAACGGCGTAAATCTCACCGCTGCAACCGTCCAGGAGGAGAACGGTTCTGGGGGACTTTGTTTGGCTTATGGCTTCGGTTGTTTTTCAAGAAGAGTTGTGTGGCTGAATGGCGGCGTTACGGTGTGGAGCGTGCATGTATAAGTATGTACGGGTGGCGCTGCCGGCACACGAACGCCCAGCATTGCACGGTTCAATGATTTTAAATAGGGAATCATGCGAATCATGTTGTGCTGTGCATGGGATGGTAACGCAAAGTTTTGCCTGAATTTATGCACATTTTCGATGTAAGTGTGCGCCGTAACTCGGTTTCACAAAAAGAAGTGTTTTGCAAGCTGTTGAAATTTTATTTTTAGATCCATTTTGGTTATTTGTTTGTTGACATTGTTGTTTGGGAGTAATTTTACTGCTCAGTAACGTATCATAAATATATCGATTCGACGTTTTTTTTAACATGCTTTAACATTTTTAATTTAACAAAACTATTAATGAAAACAAAAAATGTTTTGTTTGAATTTAATTTAGCAAAATATATACGTACTAACCAAAAAGTAGAGCTTAAAGAATTAAATATTATGGAAAAACCAAAGCAAATATTTAAAGCAAAAAAAGCTTGGATAAGAAATATAGAAAAAACAAAGCGTTATAAAAAAAAAATAAAAAATCCAAAAATATTAATAAAAAAAAAAATAAATCCAAAATATTATCGTAAACATTGCTTTTAGAAAAAAATTAAACATTAATTAAAATTCATTGTTAATACGGAAAAGAAGAATTGGCAAGAAACTAAATTATTATCATAACAAAAAAATCCATGTTACTTTCGCTATTTTGTGTTAGAAAACATGTAAAAATATAATGATGGAACATTATATTGCAGCAACACATTGTTTTCCATCGAGGGAGTTGAAAAACAAAGGGGAGAAATCAAAAGTAATAAGCAAAACGAGGCCAAAGATTTATTAAAATCCATTACGTTGATTCGTAAGTTGCTAGATACAGCATTAGTTGATCAATCACTGGATTATTGTTGAAGTTGAAGTATTATAAGTAACATAAATTTAATGAAGTATCAAAATACGATTAAGAAGTAATATAAGTAGAGTATAAAAAATCATATTTATTAAATCTAAATCTCTAAATCAAACTTATTTGATTATTTGATAAATAATTGATAAATAAATAATCAAATAAAAGAAGTACACAACCAGATGGTAAAACTGAGAAGTTAGTAAAGAAGAATGAAACAGGTGATTTTGAATGTGATGATGAAACAAACCATAAGAAATAATAAAAAATAGCAAAAGAATGACGAAAAATAGGTAAATTATGATCTATAAAGAAGCAGACATTCGTTGAAAAATTAAAATTAATAATAAAAATACATAAAACAGAACCGCATTTAAACATATTTAAGAACAAAAATTATGTGTGTAATGCATATGGAATTAAATCATTTTTTTTAATCCTTAAACAAAATGCTCATAATGATTATAAGATATTTAGGTCGAACACACTAACGCAATCAATATAATTTAATTCTCCAATTGTCACAAACAATACCAAGCTGTAATAAACTTCAAACTACAATTTTAACTCCAATAAATCCCATTCACTCATGAATGATAAAACGTTCGCCTGCGGTGCGTAAGCTAGCATTCATTTTTTGACAATTTCAATCGGGCAAACTTGTCGTCCAGCGAACCGAAAAAATGCGTTCCCGTTCCCGTCGGTTAGTCCCAGCGGAAGACAGCTTCACAGCTCGTTTGGCAGGCGTGCAGCAGTAGCGTTTTCTTTTATTTATTCTAGTTTCCTTGCTCCGGTCGTGCAACTCACCACTCACCGGAATCGTCCGGATTTTGTGCCACCGGTTTTTGTTGTTCCTGCTTATCCTCTCATAGAGAGTTCTAGGGTGCTTTTTTGGCAACCGTTTTTAGAATGATCCGCGCACATTTCAACCCGGCAAGTGCAAGGTAAAAAAGGGATGAGGTTATACAAAAAGCTATACCTCTATCCAAAAAGCGCAATTGGAGCATAAGCAGAAGTTGGGTACACCGGTTTGTTGGGAACAGAGGCAAACATAATATAAAAAACCGAAGGCTACCGCAGGAAAAGGGCCAACTGCTCGCCGATTGTGCATCCGTATGAAAAGCGTAAAAAATATACGATTTCCTATCATAACAGGGTGAAATATGGGCGAATTTTTCTGTTACACTATTTCTTGCCTGCCCACCTCGGTTCGGCCTGCGTGCGTGGCTTTTTGTGGTTGAATAAATTGGTCGAATTTCGAAAAGTCCTACCGCAAGGCGGCCCACCTCGGTTCGGCCTGCGTGCGTGGCTTTTTGTGGTTGAATAAATTGGTCGAATTTCGAAAAGTCCTACCGCAAGGCGGCCCAACCTGGTAGGATCGTGTCGTCCCTGCACTCGGTTTTGTTGATTGAAAAGTGGGTGGTCCGGAAATGGAATCGAAGTGTGGCAACGGATGTGCAGAGTGCATTTGTCTGTGGTTTTCCGGGGTGTGCCACGTTGGACACGGACGTCAGCTTTACAATGTGCAGCGTTGGAATGCACGTTTGCATCGATGGAGAAGATTAATTGGAAGTGGGAAGGGCTGTAGATTTCGTAACGGGGAAATGTTCGAGTAGGTCGAGCGGACACTTAAATCTTAGAGTAAAGTGTACTGATTTGTTATTTGTTAGTGATACTATCTGTGTCTGTGAACACCGTGTTGTTTATTGCTTGTCTGCTTTCGGTTTGCATCCTGAAAAGACATCGAAACAGATTTTATACTCACAATTATTGCATGGTGACTAGAAAATCATCAGGAAAATATAAAATTAAACCAATTAAGAACAAAGTGTTCCATATATCTAGCTTCTTTTCTTAGAACAAACAATCAAAGCATGACCATTACGAGTTTGATAGTAATCTTTTCCCCCAATGGCATTCATCTTGTTAGTGGGCCAAAGCCATTTCCTGCTTGACCGGTACACAACGCAAAAAAATGGTTCCTACTTCCTCACATACATACTACCATTACCTTCCCCAAACGAGAAAAAAACGCGAGAAAGACAAAAGAAAAAGGCAATACATAATGCCAACTATCTGGGGCACGCGTATTTTTCTTCCACTAATCTAGCGAACGCCATTTTGGCACGCTGCAAAGATAATCTGTGGGTCATTTTTTGTACGCTTCACGGCCCACTATCACGGTCCAGGCGCACGACGATGATTATACGGGAACGGATCAAGCCTACGCAGGATTTTCGCTTCTTCTGCTGCCACGATAAAAATGATAATGACACCGGAAAAACGGTGAAACGATAATTAATGAGCCGGGAAGGATAAACAGCGTCGAACGGACACACGGACGGACAGCCGGATTTCACTGGGGCTCCCCAGCTCAACCGGTTGGACGAGCAGCGAGGTCAGGATAATGGGAGGCGTACGGGGCTTGTGTTGATATCGGAGCAAATTGTCTGACGTATGTTCGGGCATGGCGCCACAGATTTTAAGTTCATTTTAAAAAATGGGGATTAAAAATGTATAAGTTTAAATTGTAAAGGATTGTTTCGTGTTTGATAATTAAGATAGAGCTTCTAAGATGTATTAAACACATATAAAGGTGATCTGTACCTATTTACGGATCCAGTCGGTAAAAAATACAATAAGACGAAGCAAATGACTACGTTACTTTCTTTAATTTTTATTAAATTATTATCATATTACGCTGTCCAGAAATAATGTTTGAAAAAATATTTATATATAAAGTTAAATAAGGGAAGATCTTAAAAGTATATAGTTTTAAAACCGGAACGTTGCCACGCCAAGGGTTGCATCTGACAACTTGGTGCCATGCTGTCTTACGTGATTCCGGAACATCAACGTACAACCTGATACTCCAGATGGGAGGTTCTCTTGGACAGTGAGCCAGCAATTTTCTACAACCGGTCAGCTATTACGAATCTGGTCGGTCGCTAATAGAGTAAGTACATATTTTTTAAACAAGCTTTCTAGGAGTATTTTTCTTTTAACACCGATAGAAAACTATATACCAAGAGAGAGTTGGTGTCTTAAGTTCCACAGAATACTTGGGACTTATCAAAGCTGCCAAAGCATCTATCATAGGCAATTTCCAGAAAACCTTCAATATCATTTTTATTTTCAGACAAATTTATGATAAGAAAGACAAATTTATGGTAACAACCAAGAAAGAAGACAAACACTAAGGCTATTTAATTAAAAAAGAAGGTTTAATGAATTTACTGAAGATGTTTAGAGGAAACGATCAGGATATAAACCAATATTGATTTTCATTGCAGGAATAGTATTGTACTGAGCAGAGGTGCATAGTATAAGCAAACTTATCAGATGCTTGGGAGTTGCCCCGAGTTTTCAAGAGACCAAAAACTTTAATGGACGTAGCAAACGAACATTATAAGCACCTGGCCTTTGTCCCTGGGCCTTTCAACGTATACGCTGTGTAAGGGACTCAAAACACGCATTCTGCTTAAGGCCATAGCCTCAATAGAGCTTTATCCTCCACTGCTACTGAGGCAAAATAATGTCTAGGAAGTTTTTTTTTCTAGCAAAATATGGTTTCAACACAGTTTTTTCTGCATATGTCTTGAGTAATAATCAATAAAATTACATTTTTGACAAGATGATTGGTAATTAAATTATTGTACATTTAAAGTTAGTTTCTTAATTCATTCGAATGATCATTAAATTTTCTAAAGGGCAGACGAATTTTAATACAATCATGAGATCTTTTTTTATCCTTAAATGTATTGAATTTAGTTTATATAAATTTATGAAGATCATACCATAAGTATTTTCTGTATGGTATCAAAGCATAGGAAAAGTTGATAATACGAGAATTCACTCTCCAACTTCTCAATAAGACATATCGTTAAATTCAAGAACTCAAACAACCTCACCTACGAACCCTCACGTATGCAGAGAGCGAACGGAACCACTCTAGGGAAGACTCTGCCGGAAATCAATGAATATTTTAATCCATTTTGAGATTTCCTTTCCCAACGTACCGGAATGTTTATAATTATTGCACAGCCTCGGAAGAAGCTTCTATCAGCCACGAGCAGGTACGTCATGAATGCTACACCGTACGTATATTCTCGTCTGCCGTACAAAATACGGTTCTTACCAGCAGCATGATGAAAGTACCCGACAAACCAATCCATTCCATTTGCGTACTTCAATCCGTACGCAAGAACTGTACCACATCCGATAAGAATGGAATGGAGTATTCATATTTTATCGATGCGTTCGAAAAATTTCAACCAAAAAAACGGAAAGGAAAGCGAATCACAAGCGAGAGTGTGTGAGCGAATCATCGAAATTCTCGTCCAAATGCAACAGACAGAGGAAACACGTGGAGCTGAACCATTCCCCGACAAATTTACCCACTAGGTGGAAAACTTTAAACCAGGCGCGTGCATACACACACAACAAAGAAAAGAAAGCCCATTTGAAAACGTCGGGCGTATTGTTACAGAAAATAAACTCAAGAGGCCTTTGGCTTCGGTTTACGGTAATGCACTTCGGATTCGGGAGGGAAAAAACTTTTCCAGAATTAGTGTTTGAATAAGGTAACGGACTTTGTGAAGCATGCAGAAGGATTTCTTACGTTTTAAGTAGAAGAATTTTCAGACAGGACTTATTTTTTCCCTAGCTTCCTCGGATATCTATCGTGGTGCAAAAGGGAGAACCATGTAGATAAGGAAACGAACTCCAACAAATAACTTCCCTACTGTCGGTGGAATGAGCTGATGGCGCGGGAGACGATAAGAATGGAAAACATTGTGACCTGAAGTGAGATCGAACAGTGGCACACGAATGACAAGGGAAAAGGTGAGTTTGCAGTTACTGATTCCATTTTCCCTGTGGACGAGTAACTGAAGGTTTCCCCGGGAGGAATTTCAAGCTTTCTTGTCAAATCTGCAAATGGTCGAGGCAGCAGAAATGTCCATCCGAATGATTGTAAGGTTTTGGAATTAAAGAACCGGATCTCGAAAAGCGGTGGAGCATTCCGGTGCGTTAAGAAGCATCTTTTGGATGCTTGTTTTTTTTTTTATTCCATCCATCCCGTTCCAAAACGAGAAACGAGAATGAATAGAACTCCACTAACAGAAAAAAAGGAATAGGAAATGTAAAATCCAACTTCATCCACGTGAACCATCCCTGGAGGCATTATTCCTTCTTCCAGTCCGATTCCTTTGGGGAAGGAATCGTAGTCTGCCATTATGCATTCGTGTCTATCAAACCAGACAAAGTTTTTGGCTATGGTCTGACTGGAATATGATGGAGAAATGTATTCGTAGCGATAGGGCTGATAATGGAGGGAAGAATACACTCTTATCACCGTTCTCTCTTTTGGGAACAAAATGAGTCCGTGGTTCCAAAGTAATAAATAGATAATGTTTATCGGCGTAAGATGTACAGGTCTGTAAGCATTAAGGAGTTCATCTTTAACTCGTTCTCTGCCACTAATTTGCAATGAGTATAACACTGTTATAAGATACTGCCTATTGCCAACATGACACCTATTCTATCTACAAGCTAAGTCATATTATTTTTAATGTCTTCATTCAGTATCTCGAAGTAGTCATCATTATTTCGCTCCACTATCATTCCACCGTATTGCTCTGCCAGAGCTTCCAACTTTGAGACGGCCTCACACTGTGAGTGGTACAAACATTCGTACACAGTGTGCCAGATCAGGGTGTAGAGATTACGCTGGTTGTCGGTTTGACGCATTGTGAACTCCTCGTCTATGTTCAGATAATTGGTACGGTTATCTGCTTCGCTGTACGGTGTCCAAACAATATCCGAGAGTTTGCTACGCTTTGGAGTTGGATTTCTAAAAGCAGATGTGAAGCAATCAATACAGTTCCTTAAGAAAAGCTCTAGTGAGTAGTATATCTTACCCATATTTGACAAAGTTTGCAATCAACTCCACCGTTCGGATGTGTACGGATAGCTCTTGCCGATACTCTGTCCGATTGGCTAACGCCTCGCGCAAATTGTACGGACTAAATATGTATCCCAACTCATCGCCATGCAACGCACCATACTGATTCGTCTCCACATACTTTGCGTAAATCTTCTTCTTATACTCGCCAAATTTACCATCATACTCAAACCGTAAATAGTACAGCTGATCCTCATCCATCCGTCTACCAAGCTCGTTCAGTAATCGCCTAATCGGGTAGAAAATGTTTGCCATATTTGCCATCTTCTGGTAGAATTGTTGCTTCGTCGGTTCCAGTCCTTGTGCCACCACCCATTTACCAACGTTATGTAGGATGTCACCAACCTGTCGCCTTATCGTTGGATGCCGTCTGTTCAGATAGTTTGTGCTCATCCAAAAGTCAAACACATGGGGCAGTAGCAGCTCAAACTCGGTTGTAGTTTCACTAATAAGTATTGGCATTTGAGGTGGAGTTTGCACGTGAACCATCTCGTGAGGTGGACTGGTAAAGTAAGCACCTGCTTCTGAGGTACGATTATCCAGCGTTGGTATAAAACACACGTAAAACATGCTGGCAAAGGCAAATGTGTGTCGGAGTTTGCGATCCGGGATGAAGAATCGTTGGAACTCTAGCTGCCGAAGCTCGTCGATTGTGGTGGCATCTATATCGTGTACATAATTGTCCAGACATCTACTGTAATCGTAAAGAATGGCCCACGGTGCAAGCATGGAACCGCTCAGTACGATTAAACTGTGGAAAAGGCCACGAGCCTGTTCATGATACAGTTGATGGGTTACCGAGGCACCACCGGCACTATGACCCATAAGCGTTACTCGCTCCGGATCGCCACCGAAATGGTGCACATTGCGGCGAACCCATTGCAGTGCGGCTAGCTGATCTCTTAGCCCATAGTTGCCGGTAAGGTTTTGACGCTCGTACTTCAAGAATCCAAAAACTCCCAATCGATAGTTGAGGGTGATGACGATCAGCTCCTGCAGGGGAATATGTCCAAAGTGATTAGGAACTATCTTAAACGCTTGTCTGAGCTTTATACACACACACATTTTCCATAAGTAGGTCAACACCGTGGATTTCTCCTGATCCAGCTATAAAGCTTCCACCGTGTACAAACACCAACACGGGATACTTAGCTGGATGTGCGTCAGGCTCACCGTGTGCCTCTTGTACCGGTGCAAATACGTTCAAGTAGAGACAATCTTCACTGCCCACTATTGCATCCTGTCGGTTGATGTTTTTAAACTGTGGGCAAACACTCCCGTACGCGGTGTAGTTTCCACGCCCCTCGGGATCTTGCTGGACTGGGTTCTGATTATCAAGCGATGCTTACGTTAGTATTACCAATGCTCACAATCCCAACTGATAATGGTCAACTTACGGCAAACCTTAACTCTCCAACGGGAGGCTTGGCGTAGCGTATACCCAGGAAGGCACAGTACGGCACATCGTTGAACGTTTTGTTGTAGACACCTTCCCCGGATGCGTGTTCACCGAACCGAATCGAACATGGAGCATTGTGATCTTCCGTAACGTCTGCGGGAACAGATACAGCTCGACCGAGCGTTAAGCTCACGATCAGTAGTAGCACTTGTTGCACTAGTCTGTTCATCACTGCCGTTTTGGAGGACGCACACTCCTCAGTAAATCCTCCCGAAAAATGAACGGCTCAACCACACTGAGCGGAGGTTCTTTCGTAACTGTTGATAAACAGCTTCGTCATAGCTTATATGCGCATAATCTTAATGCTGGTGGCTGCTACGGTGCTAGAGTAAACGTGTGTGAGCAATGTCTGCCGTGAGCGAGCAGTGCTCGTGAAGCTTCATCGCGATTGATAAGACATCAATGCTAGTATTGCAGTGTTTACGCAAGGTCAATGTTACAAGGGTGGAAGCATCACCAGGAACGACGAGACACATGTGCGCCATAGGGCCGAAACGGATGTTAAACTATGTATGATCACACTATGGCACAAGTCATTGACAGAAGTGGTCAAAAGTATGAAGTGATCTATAGGTCTGGAGGCACAAAAGATTTTCATAATCTGTAGCCTACAATCTAAGACATAAAGTTTAGCGTTACGATCCTTGAGCGATCAAACGAGCTAGCGAGGAGGTCCAAGTCTTGTAACTTCGTCTTGAACAAAAGATTTTCAAAGCCACAATTTTCTCTCTATGAGAAAATCTCAATGCCTTTCATGATTAAAAACCCATTCACATTTATCTATAAAGCAAGTCATTATGCTATCCTTAAAAAAATATAATTTTGACCTCAGTTTATTCCAAACCGCCTCATAGTGGATGATCAGTAAAGGCCGCAGTTTCCGATCGAAGCTGGTCTGTTTGCGTTTGATAGTGTTCCGGTTTAGTACAATGTCGCACTGTGTTGGACCATCTGATCTGGATTGTGAGGTTTTTTGTCACCCTAAAACTATGACGACAATGTCGTCGATCTAAGTTCCATCTACCCGGTAACGATTCCCGTGCTCCGGCGACGTGCGACCCAATTCGAAATGTTTATTTTATATCACACAACTCAACGGAGAAACAAAACTTCCCGCTGCTTTCGTCACCGCAGGCCATAGAAAACCCATTACTTTCAGAATGACTATTTCACTGTTGTTGCCCAGTTCCAAAACAATTCCAGAACTCTCCTACCTATCACAACCGGTGCGCCGGTGGTGAATTTTCGCTTAGCAGTGGGACAGACACATTTAGCACATCAAGCGTAATTTTTTTCTTCACCAAAGTCAACGGTTAAAAAACGAAGAAAAGCGAACCAACAACCGAAGGAAAAACTGCACCGAAAACATCAAAGCAGTATAATTGTGTTTTCGCATAAATTAATTATGAATGGAAAAGGAAAACTTTCTCTTAGTGTGTGTGAGTGTTTCTGATTTTTCCTCTTCTCGACGACACGACACAGATTTTCTTTCTTCCCTAGTGCAGAATGTTTGCTGCATTAAAACGTAATTTGTTTATGTAGCCCGGCGGAAGGAAAATTCATGCTTGACTGATTGTTTTTTTTTTCACTGTACTTGGTTTCCTTAAACGAGTAAATTGAAGTGTTAAAGACGATGTCTGGAGTTTTTGAAGAGGTGGGAATTTTAAACATTCACGAGAAAACCATACATAGAAAGGAAGTTGAAACATGAAACATTTGCCGCTCCCAAATGGCAGATCAAGTATTAAAGATTCTTGTGTGTCTTGTTACGGGAATTGTTTAAACAACTCTTTAATTAGTTGTTTGACGTTGCTTCTTGAAGTTAGCATTGCCTTCAGGAACGGTTCTTCAACCACAAACTAATTCTCCAGTGTCAGGTGCAAAGATGTGCAATAGACCTTGAAAATATGCACCACTGAAATATTTCACCGTAAGAATGTTGAAGTGCAAGCAAATTCCTTCCACATTCTAGTGCAATGGGTCATTAATTTACTGTCAGTTTTTGCGGATTCCACCCTTTGAGAGATGCGGCAGCTACTTCCACAGTGTCAAGGTGAAAAACGAAAAACTTCAGTACTTGTCACATTTGTCTGTGTTCTCTTCTGATCATTTTCTTCTGTGCTCTGCTTCTTCCACTCTATCGGTACAGAGCATCTGTCGAGTTCGATGTAGCATCGTTGTTCTTGGAAAGGGACAATTATTTAGCAAACACATCCACCCAGGCACCGATGGGAAAATGGAACGTTCCAGAACATACTGCACCATACCATCGAGGTTATGCGTTTGGACGATTCAATCAGAACTGGGCAGTGAAGTAAACGAAGGAACAGTAAAAAAGGAATGTCGTTCAGTTTCTTTGTGTCCGTGTAGTGTAGAGACAAAACCTCGACAGGTCTACCGAAAGCGTAAACGTGTGTGAGCAATGTCTGCCGTGAGCGAGCAGTGCTCGTGAAGCTTCATCGCGATTGATAAGACATCAATGCTAGTATTGCAGTGTTTACGCAAGGTCAATGTTACAAGGGTGGAAGCATCACCAGGAACGACGAGACACATGTGCGCCATAGGGCCGAAACGGATGTTAAACTATGTATGATCACACTATGGCACAAGTCATTGATAGAAGTGGTCAAAAGTATGAAGTGGTCTATAGGTCTGGAGGCATAACAATTTTTCAAAATCTCTATCCTAATATCTGGGACACAAAGTCTAGTGTTACGATCCATGAGCAATCAAACGAGCTAGCGAGGAGGACTAAGTCTTGTTCCTTCATCCTGAACAAATGATTTTCAAAGCCATAATTTTCTCTCAATACAGTATTTCTCACTTGATAATGCAAAGTTACCTATGATTTTTGCAAACGCTACATACGATTTCGTATGGAGCGTTTGCAAAAATCATAGGTAACTTTGCATTATCAAGTGAGAAACACTGTAAGAACACCTCAATGGCTTTCATGATTAAAACTCCATTAACCTTTATAAAGCAAGTCATTAAGCTATTTATCAAAAAAAAAAAATTTTGACCTTAGTTTGTTCCGCACCGCCTCATAGTGAATGATCAGTAACGGCCGCAGTTTCCGATCGACGCTGGTCTGTTTGCGTTTGATAGTGTTCCGGTTTAGTACAATGTCGCACTGTGTTGGACCACCTGATCTGGGTTGTGAGGTTTTTTGTCACCCTAAAACTATGACGACAATGTCGTCGATCTAAGTTCCATCTACCCGGTAACGATTCCCGTGCTCCGGCGACGTGCGACCCAATTCTAAATGTTTATTTTGTATCACACAACTCAACGGAGAAACAAAACTTCCCGCTGCTTTCGTCACCGCAGGCCATAGAAAACCCATTACTTTCGGAATGACTATTTCACTGTTGTTGCCCAGTTCCAAAACAATTCCAGAACTCTCCTACCTATCACAACCGGTGCGCCGGTGGTGAATTTTTGCCTA
This sequence comes from Anopheles maculatus, assembly GCA_002091835.1. Lineage (NCBI taxonomy): Eukaryota > Metazoa > Arthropoda > Insecta > Diptera > Culicidae > Anopheles > Anopheles maculatus. The sequence continues at coordinate 126,864 of KZ061990.1, forward strand.
GCAGTGTGACAGACACATTTAGCACATCAAGCGTTATTTTTTTCTTCACCAAAGTCAACGGTTAAAAAACGAAGAAAAGCGAACCAACAACCGAAGGAAAAACTGCACCGAAAACATCAAAGCAGTATAATTGTGTTTTCGCATAAATTAATTATGAATGGAAAAGGAAAACTTTCTCTTAGTGTGTGTGAGTGTTTCTGATTTTTCCTCTTCTCGACGACACAGATTTTCTTTCTTCCCTAGTGCAGAATGTTTGCTGCATTAAAACGTAATTTGTTTATGTAGCCCGGCGGAAGGAAAATTCATGCTTGACTGATTGTTTTTTTTTTCACTGTACTTGGTTTCCTTAAACGAGTAAATTGAAGTGTTAAAGACGATGTCTGGAGGTTTTGAAGAGGTGGGAATTTTAAACTTTCACGAGAAAACCATACATGGAAAGGAAGTTGAAACATGAAACATTTGCCGCTCCCAAATGGCAGATCAAGTATTAAAGATTCTTGTGTGTCTTGTTACGGGAATTGTTTAAACAACTCTTTAATTAGTTGTTTGACGTTGCTTCTTGAAGTTAGCATTGCCTTCAGGAACGGTTCTTCAACCACAAACTAATTCTCCAGTGTCAGGTGCAAAGATGTGCAATAGACCTTGAAAATATGCACCACTGAAATATTTCACCGTAAGAATGTTGAAGTGCAAGCAAATTCCTTCCACATTCTAGTGCAATGGGTCATTAATTTACTGTCAGTTTTTGCGGATTCCACCCTTTGAGAGATGCGGCAGCTACTTCCACAGTGTCAAGGTGAAAAACGAAAAACTTCAGTACTTGTCACATTTGTCTGTGTTCTCTTCTGATCATTTTCTTCTGTGCTCTGCTTCTTTCACTCTATCGGTACAGAGCATCTGTCGTGTTCGATGTAGCACCGTTGTTCTTGGAAAGGGACAATTATTTAGCAAACACATCCACCCAGGCACCGATGGGAAAATGGAACGTTCCAGAACATACTGCACCATACCATCGAGGTTATGCGTTTGGACGATTCAATCAGAACTGGGCAGTGAAGTAAACGAAGGAACAGTAAAAAAGGAATGTCGTTCAGTTTCTTTGTGTCCGTGTAGTGTAGAGACAAAACCTCGGCAGGTCGCTTCTACCGCCAGCGGAACGGGAAATGGATCTAAAATGTCATGTTTACTACTCTCGCACTCCAGAAGTCGGAAGTCCTCCCGTTTCTTTCGCCGGGCTCTAGAAAATGGACACGTTTCCAAACTCCAGCAGCGTACGTATCGCTCCGATGGGCGTCCAGCGCGCGCTATCGGACATTGTACTGGCCGCCCCTGGTTCGTCTGCCCAGCTAGTGACAATTTAAGCTGCTCTGGGCCGGAAATACATCCGAGCTTTTCAGACAGGCTGCAAATTTGTTACATGAGTCCGGCAGCAGCGACTCGTGGCTCTCTAATGGGCTTTTCCGAGGAAAAATATACACACAGCGAGCGTCGAAGGCGACTGTTGGCGCTGGCGAAGAGATGGAGCATTCATTAATCAAACAGTGTCCATTAATAAACGGGATTTGCGTGGTGATGTTGTTTCCGGGAGGGATGGTCTTTTTTTTTTCGTTGTTGGTTCGACGATGTTCTTCTGCCAGGAAAAATCTCATGTCTCGCTTCCTGAAGGCCTTCCTCGCTAAGTGCCGTTGGTAAGATTCTTTCTTGAAGTTCGCTTTATTTTTAGCTCCCCGGTAGATATCCAAGAAAAAGATTTATTTATTGCCTTACACAAATAATCCTTGGTGTAAAGTTGTTTAATAGACTGGATAATAAAATCCGCAAAGGATTAAAACACATCAAACTAGCATCAATAAGCGATTATAAGCAGCATAACTCACTCAGATCGCTTAGAAGGTGCGGAAGCCGATGAATATGAAATCGATAGTTTTCCGTAACTTCATAAACAAACGATCCAACCCGCGCGGGTAGACACGCAGGCCCGGCAGATGAACCATCTGCACCGGCACTAAACTTCATGGAAAACACATTATCCTCATCGTAAGCGGGAACCGTTAAAACTTCAACCACCCGTAAGTAATCGCTTGCATTAAAACGGAAGTTCGATAGTTTCGGGTCGATGGTGTTTCAGGTTTCCTGGGCGCAGGTTTCCAGGCGCACGGAATCGCCACAAAAGGAAGTCACCGAACGTCGATAAGGCAGCGGCGGCAGTAGAATCCAATATGGAGTGAAGCATAACTCAAAAATAATGGTTTTAATTCAATCGCATTTGATTTAGGTAGGGGTTTTTGCCGTATCTGGCCGGAACCCGAGCACAGATGTCAAAGTGATCTTTGTGATTGGTGGCAGTAGTTCTAGCTATGATAATGCGATTATGCACCTTTAGGTCACTATTTTCATTATTTTATTTGTGTTCATATCCTGTGATATTGTTTTCATAAGTATAGCGTATTGAGAATAGGTATGCTGAATGAAATTTTTACTTTAAAAAAGTCCTTTAGTAATATAAATTGCATAGTTTCAGGCGTTGTGCGCTTTTATGCTTTAAATATATGAAAAACGACATTGGATCCGTATATTTTTTATGAAATAGACAACTGTTAAGGTAAAGGAATAAGGAGGGTCTGATAGTTTCGTGTCTTGATTTAAATGGTTGTATGATATTTTCAGGATTTAAAGCCTACAATGCCTAAATTTATGAAATCCTGTTAAGACATCGAAAGAACTCGTGCAACCTGTCTCGTGATCTCACTTTTCACGTGATTCATTGCATTTTTCCTTCCGCCCTGTTAGCCTGTGTAGTCGTGGCATTCCTCACTCCCGTGCTTCATATTCTCCCTTCTCTTCACACCGGAGAGCTAAGAAGATCTTAATCCTTTGCCACATCCGATTGCCATTTCTTACAAAATGCGAAACAATTCCTTCTAGCAGTGCTGGTTGTCGGGTCTGCGCTGCCAAACGCCATTGTGTTCCATCGGATTACAGCATCAGATGCCAAGGCATCCGTGAGGCCGATTCGAGCGTTTTCCCGGGAGTTTTTTTTTTTTGGTATACCAACCGTGAGAGGAAAAGTGCGACGTAAAGAGGGTTGGACAACGGGTGAGATAAATTCTAGACAAATTTGCATAACTTCATTAAATGCAACCGGGCTCAGAGTGGGAAGTGTGAGTTGGTATAAGTGTGTGTGTGTGTGTATGTCTCTGAGCTGGAGCTTGTGAGCTTGTTCGCTGCACGGCCGGAAAATCTGCAGCAGTGAAAACCGTGAAGGGAGTGTGGAGTGGCGCAGCTAAATCGGCAATGGGAATGACAAAACGGCATGCATATTCATAACTTTTACAATTCATACCCGGTGCCAGTTTTTCCATGTTTTTGTTCTCAGCGTTGTTTTTTTTGTGGCTGTTTTGCTTTTTTTCGTCTCTTCCGAATTGTTTCGGTTTGCTCTTGTTAACGTTTCTAGTCTGCGTATTCTAGTGGCTGGTTGGTGTGAGTGTGTCATGTTGGTCGTTATTCATTCATTTGTTAGACCGGGTTTCATGCAGAAACCCCGCAGTCGCAAGTATTTTTGTAAGCTTTTTAATCAGTTTTTCATTACGAGCTAAGCCCGTAGCTTTCAAATGGGATGCAGAGGAGGAAAATGGAAGGTTCACAGGAGGTTTTCTTTAAAATGTACTATCTTATTGTTAAACAACCTTTCCTTACCGTCCTGTATGAGCAAGGAGTTTTATTCGTATTTTGCTACCAATTTATTATTCAAATTGCATGTTTTTAAAAAAAAAATTATTCAGAGAGTGTTTTTTGTTAAATTTTGCATTTGTTAAATTCTATAAACTACAGAAATGATTACTTATATTTTTAGAAGCACAAGGATCACAATAAATGCCAGTGCCAAAGACAGTAATAATGCTCACAGCAAAAACAGGATTTTCTCGTACTTCTAAAACTATATCCCAACATTTGTAAAATCAAGGCTTATTGCTGGATTTGGTGGGACCAGTTTCATGTAATGTATTATGAACTGATAAAGCAAAAACACACTATCCCAAGACAAAATAACATTATTCGTATAAATTTAGAGAAAATACCACAATTTGAAAAAAAAGTTTTCTAGCACTACAATTAATTTGTTTTAGTTATTGAAACATTCCTGAACATGATCCGCCTACTGCCATAAAGTCTGAATAAATTATATTCCAGGAACTGTTACAAAATTCTATTTTAAAACATGTGGTAAACGATGTATTCAAAAGTAGTTAAATAGAAGTTTGAACAACCAACAAAGAATTATAACTTATTTTCTCTAACTAAAAAGTGTTTCCTTATTATAAAAGTAGCATGATAATATTCAACTGCTACTCTTTAGTCATCTCCCTATTTCTTCTTTCCCAGCCGCCATTAAGTTATGATCCATCTCAGGGTAAATTTTGATTTTTCTTCATTATGATACAAAATCTCACGCTGTCTCCGCTAAACTGTGAGACGTTCCTCATCCAATTTAATGGCACGAGATAGAGAATAGAAAAATTATGCACCGCAACTTGCCCGGTGTAGCGAAGAAATGTGGAAAATTAAGCAAGCGCCATCGCTACCACAACATCATCAACACAGCCTGGTACGATAACTCACACTTTGCCCAGAAAAGTGTCGCACAAAACGGTGCTAGACAAACAATCTGTCAAGTTTCTCAGATTAGCAGCAAAATGTTACTGTTCGTCTTAGGCTGACACTCACACACATCCATTTGTATTTAAATTTGTATATATGTCGGTGAAAATTTTCCGCAGCACTAGACAGAGGCTTTAAATGTTTGAAAGATGTTCCTGGGGGACCAAAAATTACTCATCGCTCAAGATAATCAAGATGAACCGGCTTCAGGAAGACAGCACTGCAAATTGGTCTCCCCAAAAGTGTGCACCAGCTGTTACCGATTGCTAGTTCATCTCCATTTTTCTCCCGGGCCTACTTTTATGCTCATGGTTGGCGTTCGATCGATAGGTTAGTTAGCCGCAGGTGACTTAGTACCCTCGAAAACTGATTCTTCCAGTTTGCCAGAACCGTTTGACCAAGAGTTTTCTCCGGGTAGAAAACACATTCCACTGCAATGACAAAGCCATCGTCGTCATCATCATCCTGATCGGGTGTGTAGCAAAATGGATAGTCGGCATTAAATTTGCATACATTTTACGATAAATTGAATTCAACGCTCACACATATTGTGTGCAACGCTAGGCTGTAAAGGGCGATCGGGCAGAACTGTGATGAACGTGGCCGGTTTTGTGTGAGTAAAACCGGGAAGCAAACTTCAGCAGTAGCAAAATATTGACACACATACTCGCATGTTCCCAGTGCCCGTTGAACTCCGCCACCTAGCGTGTGCCTTATTTCCATAATTGAATTGGGCAAGAAATTGACTGCCTTGATGAGGGCAAGAAAACGACGACTGCCAAACACCTGGATGGAACCAATCAATAAAATTCACCTCGACACACACACACACATTTCGGTGTCTGTCGGTGACCTAGTTTAAAAATGGGCGCGATATGGAAACGATGCGCGTAGTTGCAGCATCATCTGTTTGGGAGCGTTTGGAGGAACTTTCCGAATTCTGAAAACACTTTAATTAACAAGCACGCCCTTTAGTTGCTCATCAACGAAAATGTAGCGTTGGTAGTAACTTGAAGTAGTACCCGGTGGCTGCCAGTTCAAGTGTTGCCGTGTTTCTGATTGGAGCTGAAACACGAATCTCTCTCGTTTTTACTGGGGGTACCACCGTTGTCGTTGTTTTCTCGTGAAACAACACAGGAAACAACACCCTGGAAACAATTCGCAACTTTCTAACGAACCCTAGCGATCCCCGCACTCGTTTTACTAGTTTTTTTCCCCCCAGAACTCTTCCTAAAGACCTGAACCACCACATCCAGCTACCAGAGCATCCGATCTTTCAGAGGTTTTTGGAGAGTGTTTCGAACACCCGTAGTTAGCAGTTTGTTTGAGAGCTTTTTGCACTTCGTTCATTGCAAAGCATGTGCGCGCCCTCCGTGTCCCACTTCCACCACTTGCGTTGCGAGGAAACTGGAGGGTCTTTTTTATGTGTATGTTACTTTCACCGTAAAAGCTTTAGTGGCAGCTGAGAAAACTGTGTCAGAATGGAGACGCTTCCTATCGTACCACACATCGCCACCATTCCCAGCGCAACTAGGTAAATATGGGATTGAGTTCCCGTTTGTGTTTCATATTTTGTATCATGCGGGATTTTCGGGGAGAGGGTTTACCGTCTGTGTCCAGAAAGCGAGAGACGGGACTGGTACAGCCATGATGATGAGGTGGCGAATTTTGGGTGAATAGTTCCGGATCGTTTGTATGCAGCGTGGAAGACACGTTGACTGAAGCACAAATCGCTCCAAGTGAAGAAGTTACTTGTTTGGGCACTGGTCGTTGTGTGGTTCGACGAAGGGGCAGGTCCTGCAAGTGATATGTTATTTGTTACGGTGGTTGTAACTAGAAAAGTTTGCTGTTTGCTTCAACATTGATGAAGTAGCGATGAAAGAAGGACATTGAAGGTTTTAGAATTTTCCGATGTCTTGAACTTTTTTTTTTGATGGTTGAGATTTTGCTATGAAATATTGTAAGTATTTATTGGGGAAATGACCCCTATAGGAATCGAAGAAGCACAGGGTTAAAAACTGCACTGTACAGGGACATGTGAACATGTGATTTCATCTATATAAATACACAGCATCTCCGCAAAAGTATACATATATTGTAGCATTATTTTCTTATCATACTTCTGCTTCTCATTTTGATTTTCAATTTCCCAGGCTAACGAATCACATATTTGCTTAAAATTGAATTGGATTCGATTAGTTTTATACACTTAAATTTATTTTTCCTTAACTTGGGCAACTATTTATTGAACCGCATTCTTCATACCATTTGATACAAGGAATTTAAGTGTTAATAAGCACTGAAATCTTCTTTAAAATACTATTCAATACAGTTTCAAACAGAAAACAATCAAGCAAGCTTGAAAAATTATAAGGAAAAAGGTGTATTTACATACAAAATCGGTTACAACCTCAACATATTGCATTATGCATGTTAATTGAATTAGAAACACTCAAATGCGATGAAATTTATGAACAAAACTTGATGATAATGAATTGTTTTCTTGTTATAAAATGACTTGCAAATTAAAGAAACATAACAACATGTAAATAACTTGATATGGCCTTAATTTTCCACTATATTTTTGATAGAAAATGCATCATTTATTGGGAGAAATTATTTACAAGCATTTGGTGCAAACAAATACACATATTTTTGAAAAGCAGGCATGGGAAATTGAGAACTGCTGTTTGGATAGGATTGTCAAAATTAGATTTTTTCAGGATTCTGGTCAGGTTGGATAAAGAACCAGAACAGCCCTCAAAGTACTTTGTTTTAATTTTTGCGACAAAGTAGGAACGGTTTGGGGGCCATTCAGACATTTAAATATAGTACTGAACAAACCAAAATTAAACAAATTGTTGTCCTGCTTGATTAAAACAAAAACTGCTTAATTGCATTTGAGACCAACTATCGAAAAAACAATACGCATTTCTATTCGATTATGTTAGTTCAAACAACATTTTGCTACGGGTTTACTTACGTTTTTGGTCACAACAGTACTGTAATATTTTCTAATAGACCCTCTTTTTTTATTCAATAAGAACGAACGCAGACTCTTTATTGCTGGTGAAGGGGAACAATTGGTTTCAATGCCATTAAAAATTCTTTTCCTTAAACATTTACCATCAATTTTAGTAAGAAAATGTATTAATTTTTCCACAAAATTTTAATACTAAAAATGCAGAGCTGAGACACTTTTGTCACTGTCTGAAGTATCCATGTTCTTTTAAAAACCAAATAACTTCTTCAAAACAATCTTTTTCAAATTAAGAATCAGCTCTCTCATAAGCGTTTAATTTCAAACGAGCAAAGAAACAGCTTTATCCACGGCTACCAACACTCCATTTAAGATCCATCATAGTGCTTTTCTTTCTTCTGGACAGGTGTTTGCTGCCTCGTCTGAATTTGTCGCCTCACAAATGGGGTACCATTATTGTAGCCACTTTTCACGCGGGCAGATGGTTGTCACTAAGCAGCAGCAGCAGCAGCACGGTAGCGGAAACGTTAATGAGGTTAATTATTTAACGTCTTTTATTTAATTATTGTGTCCGTTGGATCACACCGTGCAGCGCAGAAAGGGTCCTTTAGCCCCGTTGGCCCGTTTAATGATGACACAGCGCATCAGATTTAGTAGCATCGTGTTCTTTTTTCTGTGTGTATGTGTGTGTGTGTGTGTGTGTGTTTTGCTTTTTCTTGCAAGCCAGATGATTATCAACGGTGTGTTCATTTATTTCTTGCATTGGACACCATCCCCGTGTAAACGCGGCCATTCTCGGCGAGCGAGTGAGCCTCACAAAAAAAGGATGGCGAAAGGCGATGAAAGCAAATGCCGAACGCCATTAGCAAGTCCGGTACATAATCAGGAACGTGGTAACGTAACAAGAGCATACCGGTCGGGCTGATCGTTTACCCCATCAGCATTGGGGAGTTGGGTTTGGGAAGGAGCATAAAAAGTTAAAACCAACGACACGCGGCCATGCCCTGGGAGAGTGACTGCATAATTATTTCAAAGACAGCTGTTACCTCTAGCGGAAGCAAAGATTGTAGAATTTATTTCGAAAAAAGGGGACAAATAAAAAACAGGCGAGATTTCTCTTTCTTTCACACATGCGGTGAACAGGTGAAGGGGCACTTGAAAGGTGCCAGAGCATTACGGCACGTCACACTATGCCAGAATGCGTTCGCGCTTTTCTGATGTGCTGAATGCTTCCTGAAAAAGGATCCAGTTCAACACAGTCGAGTGGGAAATTCTATTCAACTGACGGCGCCGAGTAAACGGTGTGTACAGGATCAAAGAGTTTACCGGCGGGAAAGCCAAAGCTGGAGAAGAAGCATCGCATGCTAAGCTGGAACAAATTGTCGGTGACGAATGTAAACGGTGAGAATTATTAAAAATCGATTAGGGCGTGCGGGCGCATTCGTTAGTGATAAGTATTTATAGCTGTGGAAGGTTTTAGAGGAAGTTCTAGAATTTGAAAAAAAGTTTTAAAATAAGAAGTGGAAAACGTAAGTAAATAATTCAAGGCATATATTCTACTTTAATTTTGAAATATATTAAAATAACAAATTTTAGTTCAACACAAATTATTTCAATTCGTTGTTTTTGAAGGATTTGGAGCAGCTTTTGTTTTTTTGTAGAAACAATCTAGAAACAATTTTCAGCAAAAAAAATACATAAATAACACAAAGAAGAATAGTAAGAAATACATCGTGGTCAAACAACTCAGCTACAAAGTTTACGTCAGATAACGTGCGCTCCCAAGGATCACACTGGGTGAACCAAGTGCATCGAATGATAGGGAGCAAAGAAGGATATTTGCAACTTGCGAGCATAAGTATGGTGCTCTTTTAGATCGACCAGACTCTAAAGCACCACATTCTAGTAATTTTTTACGGTACATTCGCGTGACACGACACATTTATAGTCCAGAATAGGACATACGCAGTAGCAATACAATGCCTTCAAGCATAGCGATTCACGGACCTCAGACTCTATGTGGGTAATGTGGGTGCAGTACGAACCTGTAGTTCATCGATCCGAACGAGGTTCATGTCGATGGCATTACGAGGAACACCCCGAGGTAAGGGATGCAACAGCGCTAGTTGAGTCTACAAAACAGACTTTTAAAGTAGTGCACAAAGCCGCAACAGACACCACGAGCGACAAAATTTCCCTGTAAGAATATGATTACAATTGATTCACTAAAATGTCAAATTGAGATCGTAAATTTATTGTTTAATTGTTTAATTGTTTATTTAATTCAACGGACCACGTGAGGCCCCCTATTATTTGTCAATTATGGTTATAATCCCTTATAACCCTCCCTAAAATTTTAATAAAACATATTGTTTACTACCATTGTTAAATTTGTTCAATAATAATGTCTAAATAGATAGTTGCTTGCTACAAATTTCAAAGGATACAGTTTCAAATTACGATCGTTCCTTATTAAAATTAATTATAAAATGCATCTCCACCCGCGCTCCGACCAACCGATCCAATTTCGCTTTCATTTAAGACGAAAATTACATCTTCTTCCAACAAATTGCACCATTTTTGATCGATAATCAAGCCAAAGTTATTAATCCTTTCAGTGAAAGGAAAGCGCAAGACACAGGGCGGAACATTTTCACCCAATCAAAGCAAAACTGAAACCATCGAAAGCTATCGGAATCCTGGACGGTCGTTCAGCCTTTGCCAGCACCTGATGCATCACCACCCTTTAATTGCATCCTTCTGCATCGGCAGGATAGAACAATTGAATTCCTAACGAGATTTCGAAGATTAACACCCGGGGTACAACACGGAACAGTCTCGAGGACAAGCGATTCTGATCGGATTAGAACGGACGTCTTAATTTACCACCTCCTCGTGCCCACCTTATCGCTCTTTTCCCTGTTTTGAAGGGAAAGCGATAGAAGATACGAGCAGTAGTTACTGTGTTCCATTATCGACACTGTCCACAAATACGTTGGCAGGGTGACAGTGGGCTGCTGATAGATGGAACTGAGGTAACCCTTAAATGGGAAGAAATTGGAAACTTTGTCGTTGGGCAGGATTTTCTCGATGTTTGTCTCGATGAGTTGGGATTTGAGGGAAACGCAGTCGACGGAATGCTGCAACATGAGCTTTTGAGGTTGGTGAAAGTTTCTAATTATGCAAAATAAATAATATTTGTATCTTAACCCTAACGACACATGGGCTTAAGTAAGCAAAGAGAATTAGTCGATTGAATAAAATGATAGTTTTCCCAACTTGACTTGTTTCACAGAACGGTTTTTCTCGCATCTGACACGAAAGACACTACTTCGATCGGCAACAACTGACAGAACGCACACTCCAATTCCATCAACAGTAGGTCTGATAAAAAGAAGCATTACCCTTTCCATACCCGACGCAGGAACGACCCCCTGTTTTCCTCTTCCGTAAAGGTGAGAAATTCAATTTTCTCCATTACACATCATCAATTCCCGGCACAAATACCTGATCTTATTTCGAGTGAAATTCATTTTCTCCCCATTTCACAATTCGATTTCGCTGCATTCGATGGGAGCGAGGGAAACACCCGGGAGCTCAGGGAAGCAGGAACGATGAAAAGCTTCCGAATCCTGCACCTGCTGCCAGGAGAATGTGCTTTTCTGTTCGATGGAAAAGTCTTTTAGAGAGAAACACGTAACTACTGCTGGTTCTTCTACTGCTGCTGCTGAGTTGATAATGTGCTTCGGGTGTTCCGTTTCGCTTTGTCGACTTTGTCATTCGCCACCCGGCCGAGGGTGTGTGTGTGAGTGATTGAGGCATCTCAAGCCCATTGTTGGGCTGCAGTGATGCAACTTTTGCAACCCGTAACGGAGGGATTGACACGCACTCAAACTGTGACAGACTAGTAACACGGGAGCACATCACATCGTTTGTGTCCCATTTGGCTTTTCGGGGTGCGCTTACATTTCTTTCCTTGCGCAAAGATTTTCACCCACCGATTCTCGGTGGTTCGGAAGTTTGGGAACGGTTGGTGTGAGTATGTTTGAAAATTAAAATCGCATTTCCACGTTTTTCGGTACGCTGAAGCCGAATCCGAATGGAAAATCGTTTCAGCTTAACCAGCGCTGCACCTGAGCTACCTTGGAAATGGGAAATAGAATTGCGAGTCGAAAATGGTGGCTTAGTGTTGTGTGTGTGTGTATGCTGATTTGTATTGGAACATGAGCTCTGCATGATTGAAAAAGGGTTGAGTTGGCGGAACGGGGGACAAAACAAATTGTTCAGCAAATCTTTGCTTGTCGGAAACGGCATCACCTAATGGGATGTGTTTTAGTTTGATGACTTTTTCGGGGGAAGGCGTCGTTTGAGGTTTTATTTTGTTTTGTTGAAAAGCGTTAATGCAGCATCCGATTTCGAGCATCGAATTAAGTGCATCGGTAAATTGAACTTTGGAAATGAACGTTGAAGAAGTTTAGCCGCGTGAAGTTTTTTTTACCAGGTACAAGGCGTCTCCATTGAACTATTTGTTAATGCAGGGCGAAACCGAGCCACGTACGAAGTCATTAGTTTTTAGGTATAATGTAAAAACTTGAATAGTTTGGTTGCACAGCTTACTTTTGTTAGCCAAATTACAACAACAATTTTTAAGTATTGTCAATTTTCGCAGTTCAATAAAACCGAAACGTAATTTTCATAAGTCAAATAAAACCGCGTGTTGTTTGTCGAATCGTCGGAAACAGATTGATTTTATTTCTTTTACATCTGCCGTTTTGACGCCAAGGTTCTTAAATGCTAGATGAGCCCACTCTAACCAAGGTTGATAAATGACAGGTGCTATTCCTAATATTCTAAAAAATGATGTTTTTTTAAATTAAATATTTAATAATGTTTCGTTTGTATTAGAATCAAATTCCTCTAATCGTTGGAGATAAGTATGAATAGAATAAAATGGAGTTTCGTTGTTTCGTTGAAAAAGAACTTAAATAAAAAATATTTGCAGGAGACTAGGAGGTCTAGTTTGATTCCATCTCTAGTTCTTCTTTTCAAGCATTTTCAACATTCCTTACATAAAATGTTGTGGAACTTGAACACATTAAGCTATAATAACTTTATCTATCAACAAAATACATTGACGCCATATTATCTACTGTTTGGTCGCCTAAAGATACGCTCCGCATTTTTTGCCAAATTTACCGCTGCTTTCAACACTATTTCGAAGCTACTACTTACAACAAGAAATCGAAAGTGCTTCTAAAGCTTATCGCTATTCAGTTTCCGTTGTCACATCAGTGCGTTTTTAGTGATTATCGATAATAAGCTTCAAGTGCTTGGTTTCAACCATGAATCAGCTGTGCCGCTCCTGCTCGTTAGCAGTCGCTTCGAGTGATCTCACCTACACATGTGTAGGCCCCTGCAAGGCGATCTATCACCGCCCTTGTCTTGGTGTGGCAAGCGCCGTGGCGAAGGACCTATGCCGGGCCGACACGAACCTTCTCTGGATGAGCAACGAGTGTCGTGAATCGTACTTCAACGGCTGGGCCAGTCATCGCGACTTTCTCACCACGGCAATGGATCAATTAAAACGCGATCTTTCAGCTGATATGGAGCAACGGCTCACATCGGCTATCGCGTCCATGAAGCGAGATTTGTTGATGATAGGGAAACGCTTTCCATCCTTCACGCACACCAAGGATCCTGATTTACATATCATTAGACCTGCCACTATATCAGATATCAGCAACACTACGACATTGACACCGCATGCCACGATACGAGCGTCATTAGAAA
>KZ061990.1:143030-159326 GCA_002091835.1 Anopheles maculatus
AGGTTAGAACGAGTTCAGAGGACTTTCACCCGCTTTGCCTTGCGCAATGTGTTTGGCTATTCGGGCTCATCGATGCCGCCGTACCCGGTTCGTTGTCATATGTTGAGGCTCGAACTCTTGGAAACTCGTCGCACTCATGCCCAGGTCTCCTTTATTGCCTCCCTTATCCTTAACTCCACCGATGCTCCTTTCCTCCTTTCTGCCATTAACTTTTATGTTCCATCACATCATCTTCGTCCTCGTCCTCCCCTTGCTATTGCATCAAGGCGATCTGCTGTTGGTGCGAATGATCCGCTCCTGCGCGCAATCCGTGCATTTAACTCGCATTCCGATCTCTTTGACTTCTCTCTCTCCTTACCAGCTTTCCGAGCTCTCCTACGTCAATCCTCCTCACCTATTTCCTCTCTTAACCCGTCTCCTTTATAGCGGTAAGCTTAGTCTTTAAGTACATTGTGTAGCCTTAGGCAGACAATAAGTTATTAATAAAATAAAAATAAAAAAAAAAATGTTAACAGTCTAATCAACAAGAGAATTGTAAAATAATCCACTATTGAACAAAAGTTAATGTACGAAATGTTTAATATAACATAAAAATATCTACCTTTATAATCGACTTAAATAGATCATGTTTGAATATTTTAAGTAAAAAGTATGTATTATTTATTTATTTACGTAATTCATAGTATGACAAGCCAAGGCCATATGGTCAAAAAACGTGTGCATTATTTGTTTTTTTTCTATTATTTCATAGTGCTTTTCTAATAGTCTTTTGTTCTCCTCATTGATTTCTCTTTGTAAATATTATTTGATTGAAGTTTAAATCCCGGCGGATCGGTTTCCCGTACGTAGGATTGACTATCCAGCTACGGGTGAAAAACTAAGTCACAGCGAGCTAGCAATAGCAGGCCAAGACCTCACGAGGTTGTAGTGCCAAGAAAGAAGAAGAAGATTTGGTCTGAAATCGGAAAAGCTTCTCCTCTCACCTAGCAACAAATTTTTAGATCATCTCAACGAGTCTTCCATCGGAATCAACATAATCGGATCAAAAAAGTTAGCTTAAATCAAACCCATTTAGAAATCAGCAGAGAAAAATCATTTAGAAATTATCTTCAATCCGAAGTCACTGGGGATTGTATTCATGAAAATTTTCGTTTGTATAGTAGTCGTTTTATTTATTTATTTTCCGTAATGATGGCTTACATACAATAGAGCTATAAAAACATGAAATAAAATAACCAAATTGTTATTCTTTTACATCTAGACTATTAGAAACTTACTTACTTACTTATCAGGCGCTACAACCGCTTCGCGGTCTTGGCCTGCTGCAACAATCCTCGATACCGCTCACGGTCTAGCGCCGTCGTCTGCCAATCCATTATCCCGGCCGTTCTGGCGGACGCATCAACGCCATCACTCCATCTCAGTTTGGGCCTACCACGCCTCCTCTGTCCATGTGGCCGGCCTAAAAGGACTTTACGGGCTGGGTCGTCCGGTGCCATTCTCATGACATGACCAGCCCACCGGAGCCTGGCGAGCCTAATTCGCTGCACGATGGTAAGATCACCGTACAGCTCATAGAGCTCGTCGTTGTAGCGGCTCCTCCATTGTCCTTCCACACATACGGGGCCAAAAATCCTTCTGAGCATCTTCCTCTCGAACGCGGCTAAGAGGGTTTCGTCAGTTTTGGACAGAGTCCATGTCTCAGAGGCGTATGTGAGTACTGGGACTATAAAGGTTTTGTACAGTCCCAGCTTCGTCCGTCGCGACAGGTATTTTGAGTGGAGAAGTTTCCTCAGGCTGTAGTATGACCGGTTGGCAGCCAGCACCCTTGCGCGCAACTCAACGTCTATGTTGTTGTCGGTGCTGACTTTTGAACCCAGATAGCCTTGTCACTGGACCAAAATAACTAGTTTTGATGAAAAAATACTAAAATTTATGACGCGTTTAGCTACCCAACAGTCAAAATGGTACTTAACATGTCAAACATTTCGTGATGAGTTTCTCAGTTTCGATGGAGACTCCTGTATTTGACAGAAGATGGCTTAAAAATTATAAATTTGTAAACTTAAGTCATCAAAAGCGTAAAAAGAACCCTCTCGATAATAAAATTCAAAAGGTTTCAGTATTTCGTATGCATTCACTTATTTGATTGTGATTTTAGACGAATAAATCGCCATTTCAATAGTCACAACTGTCTGTTTTTCTTATTTCCATTTCCAATATGTCTTACGTGGATAATATCTTGAACACGTGCCAGACTGATAATGGACGCACCATTACTCAGGCTTACCATTGGGCGGATCACCACGCCTGTGGCAAATTTAAAACATCCGCATCGTGCCATAGATAGGCTCCAAATTTATGCACACTCGGTACGTCTTGAAGTACCCATGCACTTACGTGTACGTTTTTAAAGCCAACGGTTTCCTGGCAACACTCTCCAAAGGTGTTGGCATTGTTGGGAAGCCGACTGCTGCTGCTGCTCGTCGATTCCGGCTGCTAATCCGTCCCAATCAACCATGCAATCAACGTTGATTTGAACCGTCCATTCGGCCTTTCTATCTTCGATTCCTCTCCATCACCCTCCAAAAACGGGCGACTCGTCCACATGCGAGAAGGTACAGTTTCTTGGTGCTTTGTTTCCTACGCTCCAAAGCTTGCCTCCGGCTACGGCCGTGCGATGATGTTCCAGCTGTCGATATAGCAGGCGTAAATAAATAGCACCCCAACGTACCCGTCCAACAAATCGTGCTAAGGACGAAAAAACTGGGGAGGCAATCTAGCCGGCCCTTTTACTTCGGTGTGCATATGGAGCAACGTAAGCCGGAGGCGTTACTGAGCGTAAACCCTAACGCCGGGTGCTTTGTTTCGACAACCGGGCACTGGTACCGATAAGCAACGGTTGTAGCAGTACAGGAATGATAATATTTTTTCCTCCCATTGCTGTACAAATTCACCGATAGAGATAGAAAGTGTTTCCTTTTTGTAGCTGGTGCTCTAACCATTGCTGAATCGTTGGAGCGTTTTGTTTGGGTATTTTTTTCTGATCAGTATTTCTGGTTGAATAAATTTAGTTTTCGCATAAGGTTGCAGTAGGCTACACCAGGCAACACCATCAGTGACTGATAACAGTTTGCTTTAGGAGGTGTAAATAGAGCCCTTGTGAGAACGAAAGCGTACAGTTGGTGGCCGTAAGTATGGCATTCCCGTTGATGGACATTATCTAACTGATTGGTATGAAATTTAGATTTTCCGTACGGTTTTGTAAAAGCAAATTGAACTTTAGCAAATTTGTACATTGTTTTTATAAAATATATAGATTTCGAAGCATTTCAATAAAAAAAATGTTTGACTGTGACATTTGAAATCATAAAATTTACCTTTCTATGAATGTTGTGTATTATTGTGATATTATCGTGATTTCATTTCAATTAAATTTTTCAGAGCTGTTTCTGCTTATTTTGTTTTTAATTTTTCTAAGCAGAAGTTCATTAAATTATTTATTCTAAAAACATGTTTATCGACATTTTCGAGGTAAGATAAATTTAAAAAAGGAAGTTCAGAAAATAAAACAGAATGAATAAGCGAACCTAGTAATAAAGAAAATAGCAAAAAGTAAAAGCAATCATGACTATTAAGCAGTTTTTACTTTGTGCTTTATATAAAAAATAAAATAAAAGACAAAAAGAGATGCTCACAGAATAAAAAATATAGTAATATATCTATAATAATCTGTGGTGTTAATAAAACTTCTGAGATGTTTGAGAATAACAAAAAACCCATGCAAATAACCTAAAAAAAGATTTCGATAGTTAAAATGTTAAAGATAACAAATAACTAATCAAGCGAATCCAGTAACCATCATGAGAAGTTGTTGAACCAAATAAGAAAAAGTAGAGTATAGAGCACAAACTACAATAAGTACATTCTATTTAAACAAATTAATTAAAAGAAAAAGTGGAACGTAACATCAATCCTTTTGTTAATTTTATACCAAATTTTTCGTATGAAAATTCACAACATCGTTATAAATTAATAACAAAACTTAAATTGAGATATAATAACAAAAATCTCAAATAAACTGAAGCTAAGCATTCAAAAATGATTTATAAACAAAACTTATTTACTCAAACAAGTAATAGATTATTAATAAAAAGCATTATAAGTAATAAAACAAATAAAGCATTATAAATTTAATAAAGAACAAAAATAAGATCTAAATACTCAATTAGATTAGTAAGACTAAAAAAAAGGCAAAACCCCTTGATTCAAATAAATGTTTAAAGCAAGATAAATTACTTCGTAGTGTCATGCAAAATTTCCTGCAAACAGTAAGCAACTAATACTAATTAAAACGTGCAAGCTCATTAAGGTGCAGAGATTGATGTTAAAAGGCTTACCGTTAAGCTTTTGCTATTTATAGCATCTCTACCACGCTACCGTCTCTTTTCGGACATTATTACGTTTACGCTTTTGTTTTCTGGGGTAGAGCAACGCCGGTGTTGTTTTACGTTTCATGAAAGTGTCGTTAAACTTTATTTTTGGACTTTGCATACTTTTTCATTCTCGTTTTTCATGTTTTGTTACACTCCTAATGCGACCTTGGTAGCATTATCTGATGTCGTAGCATCGTTTTTTACTACCGGGCTTCTATTTCTTTTTCTTTGTTGCATCGGTTTCTGGGCCATTGTTTTGGTTTTCCTTTCAGTCGGAAGCCATCATTGCCAATTTGTGTTATCGCGAGTTTGTGTGCAAAACGAAGTAAAACTTAGTAGCTCCGGGTAAAAAATGGTAAATGGACTGTTTTGGTTTGCACGGTAAGACTTGTTCGGGGTGCCCACACGGTCACCCGACTTCACATTTACCATTGGATTATTTGGTGTATTGAAAGTTTCTTCACCCGCGTACACTTTATGCGGCAGATGAGCCTGTTTCTGTTCGTGCGCATCAGTAGCCAAGCAGCCTGTTAGCGCTTGTTATACTGTTTTTACCTCCCTTGTGTGTGTGTTTTGTTTGCTTATTTTTTGGTTTTTCAATAATCCAATAAATACTCAAATAGTGATAATATATGGATGCCGTTTGGTTTTACATAATTTCTATTTACAACACTCGCACACATACACACGTACTCTCAGAGTGTAGTGGCGAGCTGGAAGCACACAACATTCACTGTTGAGCCCTTGCTTCGTGCTTCGTTTTGTTTTGCATTCTCATATAGGGAAGAAAAAGTGAGAGAGAGAGTTTAAATGAATGCAAATAGTTTAAATAATCGAATAGATCGTTTAATAAAACTTTACCGAGAATAAAACGTCTCTAAATAAACTCAACACACACAAACATGTCTTTATAGTGAAGAAAACCGATTGAATGCTTCCGGTTCTTCAATCATCTCTAAACGTAAGGACGCTCTCTTTTCTGCTCTTGTAACCGATTCTTCAATCGTTGCATGTAATTCTTAATGCATTTGTTTCTAGCACAATTTCTGACTCTGTTTTACTTCTGTGTGTAAAATTGGTAGAAAAAATGGTACATCTAAACTAAGACTTTCTGCTGTAACTTTCATCATCGCGTGTAATCGTGTGTACCCGATTGAATTCTTCTCCGATTTGACTACAGATTTGATTTTAAATGTATTTCTTTTTCCAGTTTTCTAGTTTATTTTTCTCTTTAAACCGTGTTTCCCTGTATAGAATATACGTGTACATATATTCGTAGAAAAAAGAAAGAACATTGCTCAAAATCGACCACCCTTCAAACACGCTGGCCGAGCAGTGATAGTGGTTGTGTAAAACGTGCCTTTTCTTTACTGGGCTGAAATCTTCGTTCTACGACGTTTTATAACATTCTGCTTCGTTTTCCGGATTTAAATGACTTGTTCTAGATGTTCTATATATTTTTTGTTATAAGTTGTTCGGTGTGATCGATTAAAACACACTCGAAACAAACCTTCTCTCCCGAACTGGTTGCTTTGTGACAGAGTTTGTAAAAAAGAAATCAACATTTCACACCCCACGCACGGTTGTAGGATGGCGCCACAAGCCGGGTTGCTTCGGTGCGTTATCGGAAGTTTGATAGTGTTTGTTGTTTTGTGTCGTGATAAAATTGTGCTAAACTTTGGTGTACAGCAGTTCATCCTTGCGTTTCGTATAACGTGAAACAAACCGGATTAATTGCCTTATTTTTCGTTTATTTTACGCTTCGTTTGCTGTGCAGCGATAGGTTGGGTGGCCACCGTTTGGAACTTGGCTAGTTATATATTACAGGATATTATGTATGCGTGTTACTGTGTAAATTTGCTGTATATCTAAATGAGCGTTCTACTCGAAAGTTTGTTTCGGGCACGAAAATGTCATGAGCGAAATGAGCAATGGATTTTCGAACAAACCTTGGGTGGTTTTACGTACAACTGAATCCTTAGGGGCTGGGTAATCTTCGATCAGGAATAAAGTTTTAAGGCATATTCGTTTGTTTTTAGATATACGAGCGAATGAGAATGTGTATGTGTATGTGTGTGTGTTTGTGCATAACGCGGAGGCAGATTAAGAAGAATAGTATGGTGGTATTCGAATATGAATGATTTCAGTCATTTCATGAGTAGAGTCCGATGTAAACTGATTACTTTAAGAACTTTATGAGATGTGAGAGTCTTTTAAAAAGGATGGATGACTTATGACGCAGAAGAAGGTGGCGTGTGAACATTTCATTTATCTACATTTCATGTTTCTTCTTCATCACCGACAATAAAAATCGACAATAAGAACATAGAAAATCATAAAATTCTGTCGCACTTGAGTTATTTGAATGTGTTTTCTTCCCGTCTTAACCCCGTTCAGGTTGTCTTTAAATGTAACAAGTTCGTTTCTTTTTTCTACATATTTTCTTTATGCGTTTGTTTGTGTGTTTACATACAGTGGACCGTGTTTTTAGCTTTTTCGTTTACTTTTGTTATCGTTTTTTTGGCATGTTTTTTCTGTCAGTTTTTTCTCTCTGTCAGCTTCGAGATTTGTTTGCGTTCATTTCGTTTTCTGTTTTCTGTTATGTTTTCAACTTGCCTTTTTTGTGCATGTTTTCGTGTCTATTTACAGTACCCATTACATGCTGCTTGAAATAAAACCACCGTACAAAATGTGTCAAATGTATTTGCTTCTTTTAAAAATCTCAGTGGACATGTTTTGTAACATTTCGAGAGCAAATTGCATATTTGCTGCCCAATAAAACCGAGCTGCCAACGTACAAGAGATGGTGTACAAATAAGGAAAAAAACCTATCCAATATTTCAAGACACAATACCATCCTCACATCATCAACAAACAAACAATCAGAAAAGCCGTTCACCGTGTCACAAACCGTTCGCTGTTCGATGTTTGTTTTAATCTCCAAAAATATGTTCACCTGCAGAATGTGACTCCCAAGCGAAGCCATCGTGATAGCAGGGAAAGAAATATAAAAGATAGAATTTTTATCGCAATCCATCGATCGAACGTTACTGTCCGCGTCGAAAGTTCTGTCATGAAGTTACAAAACCATAAGAAAAATATGTTATTTACCGCCCGTAACGTTCCACCGTTCGAATCGAGCCAAGTCTATTTGTTTTGCCTTCATCCCCATCGTTCGACTCATCTTTTAGAAAAGCGAGAAAAGCGTACACGTATATAAAATCTCACTCCACCCAGCCACACTGTCACACGCTCATCGGAAACTTATTATTGCTTCCTTACGGAATGGGGAAGCTGCTTACAAGGAAGCAATTCTTTCGCTTCATTGTCTCCATTTTGTTTCGGAAGCTACAAAATGCTTCGCTAGGGAAGAATGTGCCATTGTTTGCGCCCCCGGTGATGACAGAATCGACCGAGTGCTCTACCGGTACAACTGCAAACTTTGCACAGGTAATCCGGCAAATGGAGGGCGGATAGGGAACCCGGCAAAGAGTGATGCCTTCCAGGATCGGAAGGTTAAATAATTACAATCAAACACAGACACGAGCGAGTGAGGTAGCGTGCAGGGACCCAGAAGCCCAGAAGCCAAACAACAGCTCTCCAACTGCAATTCGTTCGCTTTCCGGGTGTTTTCTTTCCGTTCCATTTCGAGTGCTACAGCACGTCATGGGTTGGCTCGAAATGTAAGCGATCAATTTTTATGTCTTTTCTCTGTGGAACTTACGGACCGATGCGTGAGTGTTAGGCGTTGGGGAATGTTTTGCTCGTTACTTGTCCGGATAATAAAAGGGAGCTCGGTATGTGTTTTACATTAGGCAATGAAGATTGCCCAGACATACTGTTACTGTAGCAGCAAGTTCTTTTAGACAAACATATGACGATTGTGTGTGTGTGTTTTTTTACACGCAACAAAACCTGTACAATTTCCACTAACGGTCGTAGGATTTGTTATTTTTGTTGGGGAGTTGGATGTTTTTTTGATTTTCTAGTTTCTGTTTACCATACATATTTATATATATATCAACTAACATACAAAAAACAATATTTATGCTTAGTAATGTTATTGCTTTCATTGAATGTTTTTTGTTTGTTGTCGTTTCTTTGTATCTTTTTTTTGTTGTTTTCTGTTTTTTCTTGCGCTTTGTATCTTTTTTCTTTGCTTGCTGCATGACTATTTCACCCGTCTTATCTTAACCTCACTTTGCAGTGATTAATCTACACCTTAAAAATAATGAAATTAACTGTACAGTACCTTAGTGTTGTAGCTCCGTGGATTTTTGGTTTTACGATGAGTTCTGTAAAAACATGAAAAGATGTTTCAAATTTAAACTCTTTATAACAATGGACACGGCTTATTATAAGCTTTGTGTGGATATTTACCTTAAACATAAAATGCTGACCCTGTGCGTCCTGTGGCGAGGTGCCACTCTGATAGCCGGGACTAGGCGATTCGGCATTCTCCGGCACGGGCGTGATGTTGGCGTAGTTAGCCGAACATGAGAGCAGTCCACGCAGCTGGGACGGTGTGCCCGGCACCTTGATTGCGTCCGTACTGGCCTGCGTTAGTGACAGTATCGAGCGATCAATATTTTGGTACTCTTTGCCCGAGCGTGGCCTCAGGGTTGAGGTTGCTTGCCTGATGTGTCTTGAAGGAGATGGAAAACGAAGTTGTTATTACACGGACGTGGTCTATCCGAGGGATGTTACTTACCTCATGCCTTCAGGCGTATCGGAGGAACTGTGACTAGAGAGGGAAAGTGTCTCGATGTAGTCGGACATATCGGACGTACCACTGCTGGTACTTCGCGAATCGATGTAAGGCGCCCCGGGAGCACCAGCCATCACATCCTTAGCCTTCGGTGGACACACGGGCACTTCTGCCTCGGCTGATGTGCTCTTCTCCGGCACACGTATCTTCTGGAACTGGAAGGATAGTTCCCGCAGTGGATCGAACGACTTGGAACGACGTGGCAGGGACGCGTGGACACAGTTCTGGGTCGGGAGTACATGCCGCTGATGACGTCTCGCCGACATGGCGGTTGTAAGCGGAAGCTCAAAGTCTGTAAAATCGGTACCACGTTGCCGTAGCGATCCAGTGGACACACCAGAATCGTTTGAACTCGAACTATCCCTGTTCTGAGCTTTGCAGGGTACACTCTCCGAACGGCGGATGTAAACTGACTGAGAAGTCTGACTCGAGGCCGGGTTTGTCGATGCGGATAGGTCGTCTTCAGGTTCAGCCACTGCTGCCGTCTTGTCACTGGACTCCATCTCCTGATGTACACACGGAGATGAAGATCGCCGAAGAGCCGTCGTTGAGCCGGGAGTTGGTGTCTTTCGTAGCAGTGTCTCGGTACTTGGAGAAGCCGTCCCACTGAGCGGACTTTCGATCTCTTCACCTTCCGCGTCCAGGAACCGGGAAGATTCGGCGGACGCTGATCGTTTCCGTGGAGAGAGTCGCATTTCTGCTCCACACGTTGGTAGTAGGTCACTGCTGTCCATAAGCTGTTTTCGGGCGTAAGGACTGGCAAGTGTGGCACGCAACATCGCACTACCCGGGACGCGCGATTCGTCGTCTATCCGCTTCCGGCTGCGATCAACTGCGGGTCCACAAAGGCTCGGATTGCTTGCCGATTTCTCTCCAATGATGCGACTCATGCGTTGCTTCAGAAGGTCCGACTTGGAGGGAAGTGGAGGCGCGGTCGGCGATACGGTCCCATCGGTCGATTCTGGAACTCCACCGACGTTTGATGGGGCTGCTGGGGACATGGGAATATAGCCGGGGAATTTGGATTTCTTATTGCCAGGTTCCATCATCATGTAGTTCTCCTGCTTGTCATCTGCCGATGCCTGTTCGCTACCTTCCGGTCGACAATTCTCGTCAGTGTCAGGTGTTTTCGCACTCGGATGCCCACATTTATGACAAACGCGAGGTTCTTCCTCATCACTCGGAGCTCCGGCTAAACATAGACCAGCTCGCTGAAGAACCTCCTTAGAATTCTCATAGTTCTCTAGCGATCGTTCAAACTCAAGGTTCGCATAGTTGGCTCCAGTCTCTGGTTTGATCTCCACATCTTCATAATTATCGTAACAGCTAGCCGGCAGTTGCTTTGGCCCACTAGCCTGCGGTTGCGTTACGAGCGGCTCATCACACGCACACGCCTGTTCCAACTTCTTCCGGATCTTTTTCGTCATATCGACGGTCGCGTAGATCGCACCGCTTCCGTCACCCGTCCCGCTCGCATCCATCACAGGCATCTTACCTTCACCGCTCAGCTTCACCTTGTTCACCTGAACGGTCGTGTTTTCGATACCATTGCCACGCTTGCACAGCGGCAGCGAGATCCAGTTGTCTGCCCAAGACATCACACGATGACAGGTACAGTCTACCCGTTCCGGTCCCTTCATCGGAGGTTGTACCGGAGCTTCGCCACCACCCGACAGACAGCTGCACACCGCTTTGGTAAGGGACATCGGCATGTCGTAGTTACCGTAGCTACTGCTGCCACTACCATCCACCAGGTCTTTGCCTTCCTTTGCCAGGTACTCTTGTATTTTTTTCGGCGTATCGTAATTCTCGCCCGGCGTACATCCCGTCGAGGATGACCCGTCGACAGCGATCGGAGTTTTCGGTACGTCGTAGTTCTCGTACGGACCGACACTGTGTTGCTGCTGTGGTGTTTTACCGGTGGACATGCTGATGGCGGTATGGATGGGGGCCGTTATGTGCAGTGAAATGTCCCTCGGTTTCGGTGGACGACAGGGTACCGAGGGACAGCTGCAACTGCACGGGGACGTCGAACGATGATGATGGCTGCAGATGGAAGCGGTCGCTTGGCTGGGAGCCTTTTCGTACCAGCTCGAATCACCTGCACCACCACACGTCTGCCGGGGGATAGAGTACTCGGAGTTGTTGCTGCTGCCGTGCGAGCAGAGCGACATCCGATCGAGGGCTAGCTGTGGTGGTGGAAGCTTATGCGTTTGGTTGATGTGATTGTTGTGTTCGGTTAGCATGTGCCATGCTGGAAGCGGTGCAACGGCGCCAGGTGTTCCGGTGACGGTGGAGCTGCGTGACATTGAAGGTGCTCCAAGCTTCGATATGCAGCTCATGCAACGCTCCAGATTGGCCACCGTGTTCCTATTCGAGAGATAAAGTACGGTGATAGTGGGCGTGCGAAAAATTGTTAAGTAAAAGTAGTATAAGAACATGTGCATGATGACTCGAAAGACATTGAATTATTAGGTTAAAAAAAGTAAGTCTTTAAGATCAACTTACCTTGGGAACGAGTCCAAATCGTTGATGCTATCGTGACACTCGGAAACGGAAGCCGTATCACCACAACCGTAGTTACTGTCCAGATCGCGCGATTCGGTCGACGGCCAGTACGAGTTCCGGCAGGTGCAGTTCGAGTTTTCGATATGCACGGTACAGATTTCGTCGTTGTAGTTTGTCGAGCGTGATTCCGCACCCTTGCGTGGACTGTCGAGTGCTGAGGGAACGAAAATTGCAAACGAGACACATTAGCGATCGATGTCATGAGGCAGTTGTTAGTGTGTTTCGCTAGAAAATTAAAAACCGATCGTGTGACATCTTTACTTACCTGCAATTTTCTTCGCAGTTGCTCGCTTCTTATTGGCAAGCTTGCCCTGTGAAGCTAGCTTGAAGGTGTGCGTTATCTCATCGCCCAAATCCGTAACGAACACGTACAGTCCTTCACCTTTCCCGCAGCTTGAGCCACCTTCGAAGCAAAACCGATTGTCCACCACACCGTATCGTCTGTGTCGGAAGATGAAAAGAATGGTTAGTTTCTTTTTGGTCCCTCAAAAAAAGCGACGCATTTTGTTTAGTTAGTAATCACCTTAAATGCTCGATTTGCCATAACCCTGTCAACCGTGGTGGCACGCCCGTGGTAAGACAGAACCGATGGTCCTGGATGTGCATGCGGGCGGGTCCGGTGGATAGTTTCGCTTTCGGTGGTGCCGATGAAACCAGAACCAGGTACTGGAGATCGTCCCCGAGGTTGTTGGATATTTTCACCTGCAAAACAACACAAGCACGGAAAATTATACGATTGTCAAACAACAAACACGGCCGTACACCCGATACCCACCTGCCATTGTATCAGTCTTTCGCGGGTATCGAATGCCAGGACGACGATCACATCCTGGCAGATGATTGCTATCGTGTTGGACTCCTTGTCCAGCGTGAAGCCCGACTCCACGCCGAGAAAGTGCTGCAGCGAGAGCGATGCCTTTGTTTGGCCGTTTTTGTAGCGATCCTTCGAGTCCCGGTACAGCTGCAGATGAAGGCAATCTGGTGGAAGGAAGAAAGGCACGAGAACATAGACACACAAAAAAAAAATGAGCATTAGTACAAAGCGGCATCGAGTACGATGTGCACTGGGACGGAATCAAACACAAACACGAACTAACAGTACGCTGATTGCTTCGGGGGTTGGTTTTGCGCCAAGGAAAGTCGACGATGAAGATATCCGGCTAACGTGCATGCACACACACACCAAACACCAACTCAACACTCCGGACACGTTCTCTCTGCAACTGAAAGCGGTACGCACCACCATCACCACCAACTGCCCGAAGCGATGGTGAGATCCTTTTGAGCTTTGGTGGCTAGGTTGTCTGGTGGTTTCCTCTTTCGTTAGGCATAATTTCCTTCACGTGGTCTCTGCGTCAGCACATTTAACCTTGTGTGCGTGTTTTGGAAGTGAAGCCCACGCTTCCCGGTGGGAGTAAGGAAGTTTCGGATCGCCTGGAGGCGGCATCGGCAGCAAGATGCTGACTCACGGGATTCTGGTGAATCCACCAAAGAAACAATTAACTTCCGTCATATTCAATCAAAAATGAAAATTACTTTACACCACACACAAGCAGGCGCGCGCGCGCGCGCGTGTCGCGAAGATCAATGGACTCGGAAGGAAAACCACAAACTTCTGGCCACTTCAGGAGTGAAGTTGATTGACAGGCGGTATATATATGTATATTATATCCGTGCGGCTAATTCTCCTCGTCTAGTGGCGTATGTTTAAATCACACTTGCACACAGTGCACTGAGAAAAGAATCCAAGCGAATCCAAATTCTACTTCTACGCTCAGTATTTTAAGCCTGGTGACCATTTTAGTTCACAGGTCACAACTGGTAAATTTACTGTCTGCTCTCGGTCAACGCCAACCGCCCAACAATCGTCTGGTGTTTAACAATGTTGCCTGGTTGGCATTATGACCGATTCCGCAACGTGTTTCATTACTCTCGTTAAGCTCTTGTTAGCGATCCAAGCGTACGACCGAATGGAATCCCCGGGTTGCATGCTTTGCATAGGTCATCGCTATAAAATCACACGTACGTAGTTCAACAACGGTGGCGTACGGTGAACCCCAGGAGTTTCTGAGCATTCCTGAGCTTAAACGAATCTTGGGTGTGAGGTTGGTGAAAGCTTGTCGGGAATTCTCGGAATGGAGAGATCCACCAACGCCACCATCATCACGGGGTAGAGTTGGATGGCGTGATGCACATTATTGCAGTGCAGTGTTCAATTTTCATTCCACAACGCACCGCCACAATTATAATCATCATCGTCAGTATGGTGGTGTGCACTGACCATCGGCGACTAGCTAAAGGTATTCGTAAACCGTCTCTGCTCAGTCGCGCGCTCTCTCTCTACATCTATCTCAAAACGATCTTGTCTGGAGCCTGTGGTGAAAATGGAGCCATTCATGCGAGGACAATCGTGCTCGCAGGACTCCGCCGACTCCGTGTGACGTTAAGTGTATGTTTTATGGTACCTTTAGGCATGACCTCGGGACATCCTGAACGTACTGCCATCGTCGGTCGAAACGGATTGGATACGGCAAAAGCGCAAACCACACGCATGCCAGCGTCACATTTTGCGTCGAAACTGGAAAATCACCCGCGGGATGTTTTCCGGGATTGGATGCTACCTTTTTTGTTCTGCCTTCGTCAGGGGTTTCGAAACCGGAAAAAGCTGTTGTCGACGACCGCCTAGTAGGCGACACACAAAAGCATTTTCGTGTGAGCGATCGTGAAACGGAGAGCAGCACTGTTTACGCACCGTTATCAATTTGTTATCATTATCATCATTTATCATCTTCTCCGGAGGCGGTCGCGACGTTGGCCGTTCTCTTTTTGCCTCCGAGGCACTTCGGAACTTTGGAGTCCAACCTCAGCGGAGCGTTTTTTTGTGTTGTTACCGAAATCGAACTTTGGGTCGGAAAAGCGGGCAGAAGAATCAAGCAAAAACAGCATGCCCTGGTAGGAAATGAAAACAGCCGAGCTTCGAAGACCACAATGTCGTTTTCCTTCTTTTTGTTATTGCTTTGGTTCAATGTTGGTAAACACAGTGAACTTTAAGTGAAGGTCCGATTTAAAAACTACCTAGGACCAATGGAAAAAAAAGAGTCAAAACAGGACGCGCCCTGTGACGGCGGAAAAACGTTTAACGAACGGGAGCGTTGTTTTGGTGGTAGCGCAAAGAAGTTCAAACAAACTGGGAAGTGTTTTGTCCCGCAGGGCTGTAAAGGACCTACTTGAAAGGGGAAGGTACAAAAAAAGCAGAACCCAAAGCTCAATCGTTCCCTCTCTGGGGCGAATCTACGAGTCGGAAGTTGTAGCAGATGTTTTTCTCCGGCAGATAATCAATTTTCCGGCCATCAGTACAGTGTGGTTTTTTTTTTTGGTTGTTGTGTGTGTCTCCAAGCGGGAAAAGATGTTGATTTTAAGGAGTTCGATAGCTGGAGGTGATTTCATTTCTTGCTCTGCTGATAATAGAAGCGGTCTGTTGTTTGGTCGATTTTGGATGGCTGGTTTGGGAAGGAAGATAGATGAAAAACTGTGGGGACAAAAAAAACACATCTACCACCAGTTCTACTGTCCAGGAAGACAGATGATACACTTTTGAATTATTGAGTAATGGTGCTTGGTTTAAAATTGCAGCAAAGAGTAAAGTTTTTTTTTGTGTTTGTAAATTGAAATTCTGAGATTGTTTTTCCAACTATTATTAAAACAGTCGTTTTTGTTGGTGAGTAAATGTTTTTTTTTATTATAAAACAATATTCCATTTACTTTTCTCGTATTAAAAGTTCTGTCACTTGCATAAGCTTGCTCCCTCCCGTTGGATTATTTAATTTCAATGCTAAGGGAAAACAATTTTATTTCCACCTTTTTTCTTTTGCCGTCACACGGTTTGGTTTTTCAATTTTGCTGCCTGAATGCAGCTGTCACCGTGCGCTTCTCTCGTTCGCCGAGCTCATTTCCATTTCGGGTGCAGCTTGCGGTGTCGCTGCTTAATGTTCTCCCTTTTCGCGATACCGTTGAATAACATTCCTAATTGAATGTCAAACCTCTTACCAGGCTGCCCGGCACACCTTCTGTACACACCTTGGACGGTCAAAACATTCACCATTTTGTTGCAGGAAAATGCTAATTTCTCTCTAATTTCTGTTGCTCCTCCTAGAACACTAGGAATAAAAAGTTATCCTTAGAGGTAAGTGAATTTTTGCTCATTTTCTACAGTCGGGTGTAGAAATGGTAGGTAAACAGAACGGATAGG
The DNA here is from genome assembly GCA_002091835.1 of Anopheles maculatus. Classification (NCBI taxonomy): domain Eukaryota; kingdom Metazoa; phylum Arthropoda; class Insecta; order Diptera; family Culicidae; genus Anopheles; species Anopheles maculatus. Next base: position 159,052 of record KZ061990.1, read on the forward strand.
ACACAACTTTGTCGGACAATCGGTTTGATGACAATTACGTTGCTGTTAGTCTTGGTTTTTATTTTCCTCATTGCTCAAACTCTACCATCCCGACAGTCAACCGGTCATAATGAAGAACTCGCTCATTCCCCACATACCGGAGGAACACACTCATTTCATTCCGGAGACACCATAAATCCAATTAAATTGATTGTAAAACTTTTAGCAACTATTAGCTGCCGGGTTGGGGGCGTCTGAAATGCCGGAACCGGCCGTGGCGACGAAGTTTCCCGCCC
>KZ061990.1:160710-170914 GCA_002091835.1 Anopheles maculatus
CCGTTCTCTTTTTGCCTCCGAGGCACTTCGGAACTTTGGAGTCCAACCTCAGCGGAGCGGTTTTTTTGTGTTGTTACCGAAATCGAACTTTGGGTCGGAAAAGCGGGCAGAAGAATCAAGCAAAAACAGCATGCCCTGGTAGGAAATGAAAACAGCCGAGCTTCGAAGACCACAATGTCGTTTTCCTTCTTTTTGTTATTGCTTTGGTTCAATGTTGGTAAACACAGTGAACTTTAAGTGAAGGTCCGATTTAAAAACTACCTAGGACCAATGGAAAAAAAAGAGTCAAAACAGGACGCGCCCTGTGACGGCGGAAAAACGTTTAACGAACGGGAGCGTTGTTTTGGTGGTAGCGCAAAGAAGTTCAAACAAACTGGGAAGTGTTTTGTCCCGCAGGGCTGTAAAGGACCTACTTCAAAGGGGAAGGTACAAAAAAAGCAGAACCCAAAGCTCAATCGTTCCCTCTCTGGGGCGAATCTACGAGTCGGAAGTTGTAGCAGATGTTTTTCTCCGGCAGATAATCAATTTTCCGGCCATCAGTACAGTGTGGTTTTTTTTTTTGGTTGTTGTGTGTGTCTCCAAGCGGGAAAAGATGTTGATTTTAAGGAGTTCGATAGCTGGAGGTGATTTCATTTCTTGCTCTGCTGATAATAGAAGCGGTCTGTTGTTTGGTCGATTTTGGATGGCTGGTTTGGGAAGGAAGATAGATGAAAAACTGTGGGGACAAAAAAAACACATCTACCACCAGTTCTACTGTCCAGGAAGACAGATGATACACTTTTGAATTATTGAGTAATGGTGCTTGGTTTAAAATTGCAGCAAAGAGTAAAGTTTTTTTTTGTGTTTGTAAATTGAAATTCTGAGATTGTTTTTCCAACTATTATTAAAACAGTCGTTTTTGTTGGTGAGTAAATGTTTTTTTTTATTATAAAACAATATTCCATTTACTTTTCTCGTATTAAAAGTTCTGTCACTTGCATAAGCTTGCTCCCTCCCGTTGGATTATTTAATTTCAATGCTAAGGGAAAACAATTTTATTTCCACCTTTAAAAGAGTCGTTTTTTTTGGTGAGTAAATGTTTTTTTTTTATTATAAAACAATATTCCATTTACTTTTCTCGTATTAAAAGTTCTGTCACTTGCATAAGCTTGCTCCCTCCCGTTGGATTATTTAATTTCAATGCTAAGGGAAAACAATTTTATTTCCACCTTTTTTCTTTTACCGTCACACGGTTTGGTTTTTCAATTTTGCTGCCTGAATGCAGCTGTCACCGTACGCTTCTCTCGCTCGCCGAGCTCATTTCCATTTCGGGTGCAGCTTGCGGTGTCGCTGCTTAATGTTCTCCCTTTTCGCGATACCGTTGAATAACATTCCTAATTGAATGTCAAACCTCTTACCAGGCTGCCCGGCACACCTTCTGTACACACCTTGGACGGTCAAAACATTCACCATTTTGTTGCAGGAAAATGCTAATTTCTCTCTAATTTCTGTTGCTCCTCCTAGAACACTAGGAATAAAAAGTTATCCTTAGAGGTAAGTGAATTTTTGCTCATTTTCTACAGTCGGGTGTAGAAATGGTAGGTAAACAGAACGGATAGGACACAACTTTGTCGGACAATCGGTTTGATGACAATTACGTTGCTGTTAGTCTTGGTTTCTTTTTCCTCATTGCTCAAACTCTCCCATCCCGACAGTCAACCGGTCATAATGAAGAACTCGCTCATTCCCCACATACCGGAGGAACACACTCATTTCATTCCGGAGACACCATAAATCCAATTAAATTGATTGTAAAACTTTTAGCAACTATTAGCTGCCGGGTTGGGGGCGTCTGAAATGCCGGAACCGGCCGTGGCGACGAAGTTTCCCGCCCGACGTTTGAGGTTTTGTGCCCTTAACCCTCGACCGGAAACTCCGTCCCGGCCGTATAAAAGTTGCGCATCTGGCAAAGCATGACATGGGGAGCAAATTACAAACAATAAAATGCTGATGATGGAAGGTCCACCAACGACAGGGACACCGGCCAATCAGGGGCCCGATCCACTCACCGGAAGAACAGAACGGATTACGTACATGAATTATTTATTGGGACGACATTTATTTTGCTTTTTATTCTTGTGCGCTGCCATTGGGCAGAAGTGGCGAAAACAACGAAAAACTAAAGGTGACTTGAAGCTGTCGAATTTTTTAAAATTGGGTTCCCCATTCTGCACACCTCAAATTGTTTAATGTGCCTTTTAAGCATATGTGACGAGCAACATGGGCAAGCGGCGTTTGGTGGTCAAGAGTAAGCTGATAGATTTTACGGACATCCCGTAAGCAACGTATTTAAATTCATTCCGTAGCATCCGAGCTGTTCGCAACAAATGAAGCAATTGAAAAGGTTTATAAGGGGCATTTATCACGTTTAAAAGTGGACACGATTGACGCGTCGTTTTTTTGTGTGCATACCATAGTTTGATCGTGATTATCCGCCATTCCGTGAAGAGAAATTGTTCATTACCAACGTGAGATTTTTCATTGAAATTAAAAATGAGTTCTCCTCACAATATAGCATTCTTTTCAAAACGAAATGTTTAATAAGCGATGTCCAATACTTGCTATGCGTGAAGTAAGATCACGGCAGTACAATTTTAAATTAGATTGCATATATTCAGGCGTATTTGAAGCGATGGTACTTTACCACATAAAGCCACCTTGAACCTTGATGTGTAACAGTTTCTTTAAGTTTCAAATAATTATTAAAACTATTTAGACAAAATGTGTTTTAAAACCAAACTCGTATGAAAATATAATCTAAAGAAACAACTGAAAATAAAATGTATACATTAAGGGAAACAAAATAACAGAAAGATGAGATTACAGTAGATTTCAACAGTGCTTAATATCATCCATATGGTAAGTTTTATTTTGTCTGCTCAAATATTTGAAACTTGTGATGTTTGGAGCCTTTAATGAAATCAATTGCATACATTTAGGCTATTCAAAAGAACCTGATATCTGTTAAAATAAGATACGAAGGGCAGAAGGAGTTATGGACGAGCTTAAAATTATATTCCAAGTTTTAATTTGAACTTGTATGGGAAATATTTAAAAGATGTCATGTTAAACATTGAGTGGAGCAAGCTTTATTAAACTGTTTTTTTTTCTAGTGCATGGACATTCCTGCAAGTGTTTGAAGAGTAATATTTTATTTATTGAGCACAATATTTTATGTCTAATAACTATTTGTCCTGAAAATGTTACAATTTTTTCCAAAAACTAAACAAAACAACTAAATGAGAAAAAGACTCCACAAAGTGACGTTCAATCACAACGTTTCTTATGCTTAACTCCTTGTTGAAGCTTCCCTTTACAATTTGACATGTTCGCAGCGCAGTCACATTGCATAAGAAACTGAAGTGACTTTAATGTTTAATAAAATCACAACGATTCGTACTCTGCTACTGCCGGAAGAGCATCATATCGTACAAAAAAAAGTATCAACCAACGTGCAAAGCCCAACCGAAGGAAAAAGGGATATATTTTCATTAAATTTAATGGATTCGAGCGATAAAGTAAAGATTTTAAAACATCGATAAAAGCCCGAAGAAAAAGGTACAAGGATGTGTGCTCGGCTGTCTGCGAAAACGGAACGTACCGAAATTTTCTCGCGTCTTTCTCACACGGCAAAACCCGGTGGTGTCAGCAAGCTGGCAAAGAGTCGGGCACAGTTCGCGTTGAGATGTGATGTGTTTTTAGATTAAACACGTTTTGTGGTGGCTGATCTTGTCGCAAAAGGTGAACCTGAGTGCATGTGTGTGTGTGTGTGAAGTCCCCCAAAAACCCAGCGAATGGCAACGAATACTTCTTCCAAATGAATTCTCTACCATTACCAGTGCACACAGACGCAAGCCGGAAGGCTCGTACAGGGATGCAGTTATCTTTGGTGTCGTCCTAGTTCGTAAATCCATTTTCGTGAAGGCCAATCCTTTTACTGAGGTAGTCACACATACACCTGGTAAGCACACACACACAACCGGTGGGTAATAGCCGACCGACCGTTTGGGAAAATGTACGTCTCCAAATTCCCATTAAGGAGACACACACACATACCCGGGGACTCGGGAGATAAATCGCACCCGAGAAAATAACTGATGTCGCCTTAATTATTGTGCGCAACCCGTTCGAGCGCTTTTCCGGTAGGATGCATTTCACATTTATGAGCGAAAAAGCTCGTTTCTTCTTTTCTCGTTCCCAACAGACACACCAGACACGACCTCCATCATCGATGTTGCGGCGGTTTCGGTGGTTGTGGTGATTATCCGTTGCTCTAGCCGAGCTCCAGCACCGTGGAAGGAAATTAAAAGTAAAACTAATTAAATTAATTGAAACTATCAACCTGCCTGCCCTGGTGGATGCGGTAGAAAGAACGAAGAATTAAGGCCTGGTTGCTTGGTGTATGTGTGCGTTTTACTTCGCCATAAGATACACGCGCTGTATCCGTTCACACACAAATTGCTCTTCCCAAGCGGTGATGACAAAAATGCGGCAAAACTGTCAACTCTCGAATGATGACAAATGAATCCTTGCATGAAGCTGTCGCTTTTTTCTCTTGGTCGCTTTCAACCATTCTATGCGGATGCGGTGTGAAAGTGAAAAATAGTTTTCCATCAAACTCCTTCGAGAAATGGTAACCGGTACTCGGGCGTCGCTGTGGAACGAGTAAGAAAATGGTTTCCAGCAAGTTCAAACAATTCCAATTCGCCAGCTTTCTGTTTGCTGCCGTGGCAGGCTACTCCCGGGAGCTGCTACTACCATTTCCGGTCAAACCTTTTGCATTCCAATGTGGTAATGCAAATTTCATAGCCCTGTCTAGACGCCTCTCAGCAAACGGTCCGGAGTTCGGGTTGTACGGGTGGTCTCTGTGCCGGGTTTCTTTCGGACGGAAAATTGAACGGCAAATGTTTACTCGGAAAGCAATCGCATCGGCAGGAACGATTTCCCGAAGTTGGGCTCGCACAGCAAAGGGACTGGCAATCGATCGCAATCGTTTGCACACGATTCGAAGCAATCGATGCTGATAGTTTAAAAAGGCTGTCCGGGCGCTTGAGGTTGAGCGAGCTTTCTTCTGATTGCTTGCGCTACGTATCGGTACAAGATCTGCAGTCCTCTAGTAAGTCATCAGTAGCTGCCACGACAAGGTGATTAGTTTCTTCCAATTGGTTTGTTTTGTCGTGTTGGTTTGTGTCTGTTTGTGCTGGACAGATCGATTGTACGGTGGTTTTTTTTTCTATGCCGCAATTATCGGTTTCTATTCTGTTAGATGAATTCAATACAACATTGGGTTGATTGGGTTGTAGGGGGAGCATTAATTGTTAATGCAATTGCTTGATTATGAGGCGAATATATTAGACATACCAGAGAAAAATGTATAGTATATTATCATGCACAAGCAGTAACCAAGCATTCGATGGAAATTGTGTTAAAGTAAAACAGAAAACAGGTCCAACAACAAATTTTGCTATTAAGCTTGCATAAATTCAGGAGTGACATATAACGCCGAAATTTATGCAATAGGTGTTTAAGAATTTTATTCTGTTGATTTTTGATTTGTATTTATCAACTCCTTCTTTCTTATTTCTTGGCCTAACCTCTTAGGTCGGGGCGGCCCGGTGGTGTATCCGATAGTGGCGCCGGTCTTCACACGGCAGGACCGGGGTTCGAATCCCGGCGGACCGCTTCCCCATACGCAGGACTGACTATCCAGCTACGGGTAAAACACAAGTCATAGAAAGCTAGAAATAGCATGCCAAGACCTACAGAGGTTGTAGTGCCAAGGAAGAAGAAGAAAAAGAACCTCTTAGGTCATGCCTACCATTTTTGGCTTAATAGACTTATTGTATATAATGTAGCAATCGTCATCTCTTCAATATTTATCAGATTAAATCACTTCGCCTAGAAGTATGCAATTTGTATGAAGTTTCCACTAAAATCAAGTTTCCACATTTTTTAAAGAATTTATCTTAGTTTGACCTTAACATTATTTTTTGTAGAACAATTTGTAGTACAAGAAAAAATCCTTAACATCGTACGGCAAGGAAGCAACAAAAAATGTGGTACAGTAAAAAGAACGCAGTGCTCTACATTTTGTACAGCTTTTTTCCCTTCTAACGACAAAGATTTTAATGATGTCTTATTCCACACAGATAAAAGGGAAGTATTTCGCTTCAATTACAAGAACATGAAAGACAACTCTGGCAAGCGATTCTTTCAAGGACCAGATCATTAATTTCCGTCCATTTCGCACAGCGTTTTTTCTCGCTGGAGATGCCATTTGCTTTTCTTCTACAATTTCTACCTCTTTTGTCTTCCGAAAAGAAGAATTCTGGTCATTCAGTCAATCGAACGGAGATCTTTTGGCGATGAAGAAGTAGGAGTCCAAATATTTGCCAAAAGGATTATCATTATCTAACCGGTGGTGGGGTTTTCTCTCTCTTGCTTCACCAAACTCTCCTTTCCTCAGGTGTTGGATTACAACAAGACCGAGCAAGAATTTGTCCCGTGCGCACGCTTACTTGTATTACGAAATCGGATATTGAATCATATGTCAGAAGGACACGATTGAATTCCAAAGAGCCGTGTTAAGTACAGGTTGACAAAACCTCCCGACAGTCACACAACCGGGAACAGACAAAAGACGAGTTGAGGCTACCGGTGATTAATTTTCGCTGCCATCCACCGGTGGGATGGTTTTTCCGTCCAAAGCATTCTACCGGGAACAATGAAATGTCACTCGGGAATGGAGCACAGCCAGCGCGAGAAGAAGCTACCAGCTAAGGAAGTGTATCATGCTGGAACGCTGCCGTTTACCTTCGTCCATGCTGCAACGCTTTTTGTGTGACTGCGTGCAATGTTGAGAAGCCCACAATCTTATAGAAGGTCGGCTGTTGGCGATATGATGGCGTAAAAGCGAACGTTGCACCGGGAAATAAATTCACAGTCATTGTCTTTTATGAAAATGTCAGACATTCTGCATAGTCATTTGTAAAATATGATTGGGAAGAAGTCCGGTCAAGGCAAACGCAACTGCATCTCGAGTTGATACGAAGCAAAAACCCTGTCCATCCTGTCTCGAGATTGGAAAATGACTCCAAAAGTTTCACGCAAACCAAGTTGATGCAGACATTAAGTTCCACAATGAAGATGAAATATTTGGCTTTCAATATCTCAGGTTCGCTCATCAGATTCTAAAGATAATTATAAATTCTATGACCGGCCAGGTGCCTTAAATAATTTCAGGCGCTTAAACATCCCGAGGACATTTGATTTTCATAGTTTTTCAACTACAAAAATAGCTCCTGTTCAAATTTTGCTCTATATACTTCAAATATAAAATATTCACCAAAGTGAGTGAAATCTTTCACTACTGCTCTCTAGCTCACTTTTGTCGTTCTCGACCATATTGCTTCTCAATAAGCCATTCAATAATTTACCCACCATCCCGAACGGCCAAAACCAGCGATCCTGGCGCACTCGGTCGGGCTTGATTGATTCCTTCAAGAATGCCCGGAAGGCTTGTTGATTGATTTCGGCCATTTTCATCGAGTGGAGCTTTCTTCACAAAGGGCGAAAGCATGGCGTTGCTGGTACTGCTGCTCATGGACGAGGTCGAGAACCGACAGCGTCCGAGAAGTGATTGAAAAATGTGGTCCAATCAAGGCATAACTTATGTGTTTGCTTAACATAAAACCCCTCCGGCGTTCGGTGAGCAGATGTCCACCGAAGCGTTTGATTGGAGAAGTCCTCCCGTACCAGGGGTTCTGCTTCGCCTTTTGCCCATCACTTTGACTTCCGAAAAACCGGTGCTCTCCAGTTGCATGCGACCGGGACCGGCGAAAGTGGAACAACTTTTGCCACAGCCCACAGAAATTATTTCATGCAGTAGGTTCTTTTGCCGACCGGCAACAAGACCAACAATGAATTATTGCACGATAATCACCGTCCATCGTATGCGTCACTCACAACTCTTGGTTTGAGACGTTGGGGCATGGGTAAACGAGACTGTTCTGGTTATTCGCTTCTCAAACATGGCCGTTTTTGGCTCGTGGGAAATGCGGTCCTTCTTGAGTTCTTTGTGTGTGTGTGTGTGTCTGAGAGAGCAAAACCTCTAACAATGATCCAGACCAAATACGAAAGTCACCTGGGTATACATACTTCTCTACGTGCGAGAAGGTACAGGAACTCGGTAACATCTACAGCCACACGGAGCAACTTTTAGCAACCACACGAAGGATGAGTCTGGGGCAGCGGGAGAGTTACGGAGCAGAAGGTTAGGTAAGCCTCTAATCGGTTGACTGACCAATGTTCGATGTACTACGTGATATCCATGTAAGTTCTAACGCCTCCCAACCCGGGGGTTGCTCCATCTCCAGCCTGGTATTGCTGGTGGTCAAGAGCTGTTCAGAGCTTTCACCGTAAATCAAATATATTTCAAGCGTTAAAACGTCTCGCTTCTCTGAATGGGTTCTGAGAGCTGTTCGGTATGCTGCTAGAACCAACACTCATGTTAGGTCTTGGGGTTATGGGCGGTCGAAGGGTACACAACACGAACAACCCTCCGAAAACTCGACCATGTCAGTGGTATACGGCCCAGGACGGATGTCACTATGCCTGCCCTGTTCTGTGTCCGGATCTGTCAATTTGAATCACGTTCAACTAACAACTTCAATTTTCGGTCATTTACTGGTGGTACACATTTTAAACCCAACATTCAATTCTTGAGGACAAGGATTTGGTGGGCTATCGTTTCATATCTGGAAGGAATCTCGCCTGGGAATCGTATCGGATTATGAAATTCTGGGTAAGGAATGTTACCTTGGGTTTAATCTGATTTAGGGACGGTAAAGAATTTTATTCCACACTCTTTTGAGAGATGTAAAATACGACCCTAGGTGTACAATGGGAATGGTTTCATTTTAAATTTACTCCAAGGGATTTTTGCAATTGTTGGTAATCGCTTTTTAAAAACACCATTCCCAGAGGAATACAACCGGTATCATTAAAGGAGTTTTAATCGTTACGCTATGACTCACTTCTCAAACTGCTTTAAAATTACAATTCTAACAGCTCCAAAATACTCACAGCATTTTAAAGACTTTGATCCGACTAGTAACTCAAAGGCAAAACTAATCCCTTTGCCCGAATCGATTCACTTGCACAGTTCATCTAGAGTTCGCCATATTTAAACATGCGGGCACATCCAAAGGGTTAGAGCATTTGGTGCCATTTGCTGTGCTGGTCCTCAAACACAACCCTCGCCGTTCATTATGTCGCTCGCAATGTCCCGAGGGTATCAGTTGGGACCGCCTTGTCCACATGGTTGAAAGTGAAAATGAAGCACATTCGTTCGTGTGCGGCAGAGTCCCAGTCGAGACACGGAATCAAACAGAACACAGGGAAAAAAGAAACACTGCATTAGGCAGACACAGAGACCGGTATGTCTGCATACATAGGGGTAATTAAGCTGACGATGATGGTTTTTCTTCCTTCTTCCTGGGTTGGGTGACGCGTTGCCAGCCAGCCAGCCAAAAAAAAAAACAGAGGAGTTAAATTAAAGCCACACCCACGATCACGGCTTTGCCGGGACTGTGCTGAGAAGAGATCGCGTGGTCCGGAAATGCGCCTCGCTTAAAAGTGCACACCGAGGATGATATCGATTTTTGTCCTTTCGTGTCCGTGCCCTTTTTCGCAAAGGGTGCAGCAGGAGGAAATGGATTTCTCATCATCACGGTACACACACCTCGGGCGTTGTGGCGAGAAAGAAAGAAGGAAAAAAAGAAGGAACGAACCTTTTTGCACCTTATGGCGTTGTGTCCAAGGCCACACACACACACACGGGTCCAGTGCCTCTTGTCCTATTACCCATTCTTCGCATACTTGTTTGATTATGTTTATTTTGCTGATCAGTGCGAGGGACGGTGGTTTCTTGTCATGGTGTGGTGGTTGCACCACGGCCGGGAATGGCTGATAGGATGAAAGGATTAACGCCGCAGGCTAGTGGCACCGGGAACTTATTTATTTTAGTTCGAGTAAGAGTGTTTTCTTACATTCTAAAGAGGGCACTGGACAAACAGCAGCCGAAGCGGACTTTTACCGTTTGTCTATGGGATTGGAGTGAATCGTCTACGGAGAGAGGATGTTAATATTGAACTCGGATAAGTCT
>KZ061990.1:177309-250428 GCA_002091835.1 Anopheles maculatus
AAAGGGTTAGAGCATTTGGTGCCATTTGCTGTGCTGGTCCTCAAACACAACCCTCGCCGTTCATTATGTCGCTCGCAATGTCCCGAGGGTATCAGTTGGGACCGCCTTGTCCACATGGTTGAAAGTGAAAATGAAGCACATTCGTTCGTGTGCGGCAGAGTCCCAGTCGAGACACGGAATCAAACAGAACACAGGGAAAAAAGAAACACTGCATTAGGCAGACACAGAGACCGGTATGTCTGCATACATAGGGGTAATTAAGCTGACGATGATGGTTTTTCTTCCTTCTTCCTGGGTTGGGTGACGCGTTGCCAGCCAGCCAGCCAAAAAAAAAAACAGAGGAGTTAAATTAAAGCCACACCCACGATCACGGCTTTGCCGGGACTGTGCTGAGAAGAGATCGCGTGGTCCGGAAATGCGCCTCGCTTAAAAGTGCACACCGAGGATGATATCGATTTTTGTCCTTTCGTGTCCGTGCCCTTTTTCGCAAAGGGTGCAGCAGGAGGAAATGGATTTCTCATCATCACGGTACACACACCTCGGGCGTTGTGGCGAGAAAGAAAGAAGGAAAAAAAAGAAGGAACGAACCTTTTTGCACCTTATGGCGTTGTGTCCAAGGCCACACACACACACACACACACACGGGTCCAGTGCCTCTTGTCCTATTACCCATTCTTCGCATACTTGTTTGATTATGTTTATTTTGCTGATCAGTGCGAGAGACGGTGGTTTCTTGTCGTGGTGTGGTGGTTGCACCACGGCCGGGAATGGCTGATAGGATGAAAGGATTAACGCCGCAGGCTAGTGGCACCGGGAACTTATTTATTTTAGTTCGAGTAAGAGTGTTTTCTTACATTCTAAAGAGGGCACTGGACAAACAGCAGCCGAAGCGGACTTTTACCGTTTGTCTATGGGATTGGAGTGAATCGTCTACGGAGAGAGGATGTTAATATTGAACTCGGATAAGTCTTTGGATAAATAATAGTGGGTCGAACTGTTTAGTTTCTGCAATTTCTTATCCTCTGATCAATGTATTATAGAAGCGATACTGTTTCTATTTTGTCCCTGAAATTCTAGTTGATTAAAGACACATTGGACGCCTAAAAGTAGGCAATCCGCGAGTCAAGGAAATGAATTGGTTCAACTCGATAAACTAACCAATCGAAGAATTTTGATAATAATCAGAATATGTCTATAACTAAATACAATTCTTATTAAATAATAATTTAAACACATTTCAGCATTAAACTCCAACTTCATTTGCAAATTTGTAAACCACCCAAAGCAATTTGCCGTACAACCGTAAAACGATCTAAATCATTCAACAGGAAGCTCGGACCACTCCCAACCGAGAGCCGCCCATGTGCCAAGACATTGTGTGGCAGCAATTCTTTCCTTTATCTAGCGAAAAGAATATCACACCCAAAATATCACTGATGCACTCGTGCAATAAATATTGTTTTCCGGACCGAGAGCACCATTTTTCCCGCCCTGATGGCCGCGCGTCCGGCCACATTATCGGGGTCAGTACGCAAGTTACGCGATCGGAAATGGATTTTCGTGGTTGGTGCGGTCGGTACATCGAAAGATTTACGTCGGAATGCGCTTTCCGTGCGCCAAGAAAAGACATACTTTAGCAAAGCCAGCCACGCTGGTTATGGAGCGATGCCAAAAAGTGAAACGTACCAATCCGTACAATTATTTCACCAAAGATGGGTGTGTGTGTGTGTCTGCCCATTTCCACGAGGAACAAACAAACAAAGGCACAAACTGAAGATGGGGTTTTGAACGGTAAAAAATACACTGAAGATAGTGCTAGCGATGAGTGGTGAATTATAGACTTTCTACCCGTCCAATGCGTTGGCACTCCTCACAACGCCTGGACAAGCTCCAACAGCTAACGAACCGAAAACGCGTTGAAAAGCGTTCAGTGGTTCGGTGGGAACATATTTTTTCCACTTTGGCAGCCCAAAATGGGTGTGAGCCGTCGGAAAACAAAAGGGAATGGCCGGTTCGGGTGAACGGGTGAAAAGAGCAAGCGAAAGCCAAGAAAAGCTTCTTAAGCTTAGTGTTGGAAAAATCTCTCGTTAGTTTTTCACTGCATGGTAGTTGGGTGGAATGAAGGATCGGAACAGATTGGCCAGCTCGATAAATGCATTATCGCGTGCGAACAAAACTGCAATCATTTCATTAAACACTCATCTTTCTTATGGAATCGTGTGGTGTGTGAACGGGCGAAGATCAAACTTGTGATAAAAGGGATGCTTTTCATTTGAGGATGAGCTATGAAGCGAAGAAATCATTCGGAAACCACTTGAAACTCATTAGATTTGAAATATTGTGATGACTGTAATTGGTTTTCTACTCCAATTATTCATTTAAATGTGTACATTCATGTGATTCTATTCCCTGCCATGATGCTACGCAATTTAAAAAATAATGTAAATTGCTAATTGACAGTAGTTTCAGCAATAAGGTGTCTCAACGGATTTCAAAAAGCGGTATCAGCAAAGAATACGATCTTTTAAATTTATTTCAAAGCGCCTAAAGGTATGCAAATCGATACACTGAGTGGTTGTTTCAAAATCTCATCTATTTTTAATGTAATTTTCAAAAACAAATCCTTTGTGTTATTCTATAATGCTTCTATAACATGCTATAACATTTTTGATGAATATTTGTACCATAGAGATAAAAAAAATCTAGAATTTAAGTGCTTCAAGTCAAAAGTAAGATTAACTGCAGACAAATTTCTTTTGGAATTAGATAATAACATCCAAAACAAAGCGTAACTAAACGAAAGTTCCTCTAAGATTCTGTGACAATTACCAAAAACCAACCCCAATTCCACAGCTCAATCGATCGAATCAATGGTGCAGAGAGAAGATCATCATAAATTTGACTTCCTGCCTAATCCTTCACCTTATCGTATACTCACAGGCGAACCTCTGCTTCCCGGTGAAAGAACCATCAATTTCCCCGATTATTCTAACGTCTTTCGAAGCAGAACGGAGATGAATGTTTCATTATGTTTGCAGACGATTGTTTGTGCACCATTCGTCTCGTGTTTGTGTGGATCTTCAGGGCGGTCAACTGGGTTGGTTGTGCCTCTATTATCTTTATTATTTTTTCCTTCCTCGTGATTGACCGAGCCGAGGCTTTTACGGCACGCAGTGAAAGACATTGGAGCCGTGAAGCAACATATTTTCTGTGCCATAGCCCCCCCCCCCGGTACCAAATGGAGGGCAAATCTAATCGAGCGTATCTGATGGATTTTTAGTGATATATAGAAAGCAAATCATGGGAAGAATGATCGTTTCTCTCGTGTGCCAAATTATCCACGGAATGGAACGGACCGGTCTAATCCATCACGAGAATTTATTTTAGGGCGGAAGAAGCAACAAAGTGCGTGGAAAAGAAGCGTGAAAAACATGCTCAGTCTGTACATCTTCTCGTGATCAACAAAAAAAATTAATAACTGGGCCAAACGTTGGAAAATAAACCACTCAGCAAATATTTTGACACACTTTAAGTAACTGCCAAGCACCAGGATGAGGACGCTTCGTTGACGCCCATCCAGGATACTTCACCCGGTTCCGGAAGTAGCTGTTCGGAAGGTTTCGCTCTCTCACTCTCTTGTGACCACAAAATTCAATCAATGCGAAAATTTGCATAACAAATCCCACTTTCCAGCCGGCATTTAGCAGTGTCGGGCTCTTCAGCAAACGCTAATGGGCCAACGACGGACTTCCGCTTGCCGGGAGTTTAGGTACCGTGTGTCCGGGAGGAATAAATATTTATCAGCCACTCGTTAGCATCCGCATCCTTCCTTCCGTCAGGTCGCACGACGAGAAAATGTACGAAGGCATTAGATTTAACCGCCGGGTTTTACAAAACCACACCGCGAAGAGAGAATCACCCAACAAAGCAAAACCACTCCGGAACGGTTTCAATCATGTTTACAAATGAAGCAATTGACTCGTTCCGTTTTGGGACCATGCGCGCCCACAGATAATGGACCGACGGACAGCCAGCAATCCAGGGGGGGGAAAGCGGCACTATCTGGTTGGCAACCATTTCCTTCGCGCTTACTTATTGATAACAGATTTATTGATTCACAAATCACTTGGAACGGCTGCGAATGGGCAATGCGCAAGCTGGGAGGTCCTGCGAGAGGTCGGCCAGTAATTCATCATTATGCTTCATCGACTAATCGTGCGGTCGGATCCTTTGGGGTTTTGGGTCGTGAATCGTTTGGGACGAAGGCGCTCATAAACATCACCATCGACACACCGTACGCCGCCTGTTCGTTGGATTCATCCTGCCGTCTGCTGTCGGGACCACCTCTGGAAGGTATCGTTTTCGCTCATTAATTTCTCATCGAGTAAATCTCGACCCAACCGGAATTCGATATTGATAGAACAGGGATTCAGGCGTCTGGCGGCTCAGACGTCTTTGCCCAGCTTCAGTTTTGCTTTGCGCACTGAGCTGTGAGCTAATAGTGAAAAATTAAGATCAATCTGTTATTTCCGAGTGAAGCGCGGGAGTTGTTTTCCTTCGCGTGGCACACGCTAGCTGTCTGCTGCCTGGTGGGTTGCCTACTTTTAGGCGCAAATCGTTGCGAATGAATATCAAATGCTCGTTTGTATCCAAGCAGCACGGGGCGAAAATCGTTGCTGTAGCGATGGGCGAAACATACGGTTATAAGCATCTCTTAATCGCGAAAAATTGCCTCCCATTATGACATTGCTGACAGTTTCAAGTACTGGTGCGTTGTATATTTTCTGTGCCATAGCCCCCCCCCCGGTACCAAATGGAGGGCAAATCTAATCGAGCGTATCTGATGGATTTTTAGTGATATATAGAAAGCAAATCATGGGAAGAATGATCGTTTCTCTCGTGTGCCAAATTATCCACGGAATGGAACGGACCGGTCTAATCCATCACGAGAATTTATTTTAGGGCGGAAGAAGCAACAAAGTGCGTGGAAAAGAAGCGTGAAAAACATGCTCAGTCTGTACATCTTCTCGTGATCAACAAAAAAAATTAATAACTGGGCCAAACGTTGGAAAATAAACCACTCAGCAAATATTTTGACACACTTTAAGTAACTGCCAAGCACCAGGATGAGGACGCTTCGTTGACGCCCATCCAGGATACTTCACCCGGTTCCGGAAGTAGCTGTTCGGAAGGTTTCGCTCTCTCACTCTCTTGTGACCACAAAATTCAATCAATGCGAAAATTTGCATAACAAATCCCACTTTCCAGCCGGCATTTAGCAGTGTCGGGCTCTTCAGCAAACGCTAATGGGCCAACGACGGACTTCCGCTTGCCGGGAGTTTAGGTACCGTGTGTCCGGGAGGAATAAATATTTATCAGCCACTCGTTAGCATCCGCATCCTTCCTTCCGTCAGGTCGCACGACGAGAAAATGTACGAAGGCATTAGATTTAACCGCCGGGTTTTACAAAACCACACCGCGAAGAGAGAATCACCCAACAAAGCAAAACCACTCCGGAACGGTTTCAATCATGTTTACAAATGAAGCAATTGACTCGTTCCGTTTTGGGACCATGCGCGCCCACAGATAATGAACCGACGGACAGCCAGCAAGAAGCATTCCGTGAGGGGAAAGGCGGCACTATCTGGTTGGCAACCATTTCCTTCGCGCTTACTTATTGATAACAGATTTATTGATTCACAAATCACTTGGAACGGCTGCGAATGGGCAATGCGCAAGCTGGGAGGTCCTGCGAGAGGTCGGCCAGTAATTCATCATTATGCTTCATCGACTAATCGTGCGGTCGGTTCCTTTGGGGTTTAGGGTCGTGAATCGTTTGGGACGAAGGCGCTCATAAACATCACCATCGACATACCGTACGCCGCCTGTTCGCTGGATTCATCCTGCCGTCTGCTGTCGGGATCACCTCTGGAAGGTATCGTTTTCGCTCATTAATTTCTCATCGAGTAAATCTCGACCCAACTGGAATTCGATATTGATAGAACAGAGATTCAGGCGTCTGGCGGCTCAGACGTCTTTGCCCAGCTTCAGTTTTGCTTTGCGCACTGAGCTGTGAGCTAATAGTGAAAAATTAAGATCAATCTGTTATTTCCGAGTGAAGCGCGGGAGTTGTTTTCCTTCGCGTGGCACACGCTAGCTGTCTGCTGCCTGGTGGGTTGCCTACTTTTAGGCGCAAATCGTTGCGAATGAATATCAAATGCTCGTTTGTATCCAAGCAGCACGGGGCGAAAATCGTTGCTGTAGCGATGGGCGAAACATACGGTTATAAGCATCTCTTAATCGCGAAAAATGGTCTCCCATTATGACATTGCTGACAGTTTCAAGTACTGGTGCGTTGTATCGTGCGCGTGGAAAGTGCTGCGCGATGAATAGAAGCGGAAAAACAGAAGCACTTTTAAAGCTGACAGGGCCGATGGTGTGTTTGTTGCGAATAAAATTACCATAACTTGCCATTAAACGCATTCGCACACACTCTGGGTGGATTTTGGGCATGTGATGACATTACCATGAAACTGTGCTTAAAGTTGTATATTACAAAATGAAGCTGAATTGAAGTACCGAACCATATGCATTGAAATAAGTTCATTACTTCGATGGCCTTTCAGTATGGTATGTCTTCAGGGTTTCTAGAGATATGCAATTATTTAAAAAAAAAAAATCAATTGCCCAATAAAACTATGACAACTCTTTTGCGTTTAAAACGAATGTCTTACGCATCAATGAATTTTACGAAGATGATTTTAGTAGTTTGTAAAATTAAGGCTTGCATATATTCAGGCTTTTTTAACCTTGTTAGCAAGTCATCATTCACAAATAAGATTCATCAAATCTCAAACCTCAACTTCACATCCGTAATTCCATAAATAATATCGTTTCACCGATCGTTTTCTAAACCCCAAGCCTTGTGTACTTGTACCAAACTTCCCGTGTGAAAATTGCCACCACCAAAAAACCCTCATTGAAGTCAAACATGCCGAAGCTGGGGTTTCGCAATAACATTGATTGCGTCTCAAAATGCCACCCGTACGTTCGCCGCCGGTATTTGCCTATTAGCGGTTCGAAAACCTCAAAACTGGCGTGGAAATTGAATTAGTTTACAATCCGCATCGCTGTCAAACGGGTGTGTGTGTGTGTGTGTTCCGATACCTTGCACCTGCTATGCCGTGTTGAAATTTGGGAAAACATGCGCACATACTCTTCAAATAATTCCCACTGCGTGTCGATACACGCTTCGAAATTAAGTACACACACCCGGTTACGGTTCGCGAGTGTGTGAAGGCTTTGTGGATTCGGGGTTTCGGGAATACCGATGTACACTGGCGTGCTACAGGTTACAGGGAGTGCGCAAATATGCCAAGTTCGTCGACTGTGATCCCGTGTAACCGGCGAATGCATATCGGCATCGATGCGCAAACGATGGATTATCGTGCGAATGCTGTACAAATAAGCACCGGCAAACCCGTTGACGGAACGTGTGTATCAAACGCGTTCGGTCATACGATCCCTATTGCAGGACCCGGACCGTTAGAGGATCGGTAGGATTTTGCGTGATTGAAGCCACGATTATGTGGTTTGGGAATGGAAAAGACTTGCTTACTCTTTGCCGACAGCATACGATTACTGCGTGTACGCGTTAATTGATAAATCAGTGCGAGAAAAGGATGATATTCAGCGATCGGAACATTTGTACTTGTGCCTGAAGGTATGCAACCGGCCTGACAAAAGCGGTTCGATAAGGCGCAATAAATCTTCTATTTGGAGTTTGTGTTTGCGATTTGCTATGCATTACATCAATCATTCCCCGTGTTTGGATGGATATCCTGCCTAACCTACGGAATTGTTTAGATTCCCGTAGGAGATTTCCTAATACTAACAGATTTTTAAGCTTCCCAACTTTTAGGCACTTCTTTTACCTTGCTCTGGACATACATGCCGAAGCTGAAAAAGCTCTCCACCCGATGAGAAGCAACTGATACAATTAACGTTTGTTTAGGTTCGAAAGTCACGTTGAAATGTTCAATTCATTATGGCAAAGATGAAACCTTGGACCTTGTATCCCTTCAACTTTATTTAAAATGAATTACTTTCTATTGAAATTACTTTCCGATGAACCTTCCGAGTAACGCTTCAATACATAATTCATCAGTTTGTTAAGGATCGTCGAGTATCTCCACCGAGGTACGCTTAAAGCTTTTTTGGATGCTAGCAACTACAACAAATTCATTTAATTTCATCCTTCTTCTTGATTGTTACCTTTTGAAATACTCATAAATTAAACTAGAAAAAGGGTAAAGGTATAGCCGAATACGAAACCGGCAAAAGTCAACCCCTTTCAGTACCTTCCGCATGTTTTTAGATACCCAGTTTTGCTTAGTAGAAGAATCTATTCCTTTTTTCAGTCGTGTTTTTTTGCGCATTACTTGACGAAAAGGAAATGGTTAAGATTAAATTATTCATAACTGGTGGCCCAGGTAAGGTCATACCGAAAGCGCCCGCTTTTATATTTTGTTCTACTCTTTTTAGAGTGTCTGTGTGTGTGTGTGTGTGAAGGTATATCTTGTTCGCCAAATTTTCCCCCATCCAGGTCCAGCAACCGAAACATAATGGAGAGGCGTTAAAGCTCGCTTTGGTGAAACTTTAGACTCAACAACGGGACGGGTAGAGGTTCTTTGTTTGCTTTCGGTTTTTTTTGTTTTTCCTTTTATGGAGTCGGTTTGTTGTCGGGTTTCACATTGAACAGCATCTGTTTCAGTTTGAATAATTTCAGGTACGGCTGTGAAGCTCGAAGCTCGGCGCCATGTTATGGAACGGATCAACACACTCAGCCGAGGATCATAAATATTTTACATGCTTTTTTTTTGGTTTGTACTCCGGCTGTCGAGTGGTTGATTTTAAATGAGTTTTACCTACGTCCAGGCGAGACTGTGGATTGGCACACATACCTGCAAAAGAAAAACAAAAGAAAACGTTAGAATCAAATTCACGGAAGGTCTGCTATGGTTGAAATGCAAGTGAATGGATGGGTTGGCATGGTAAGTACTTTTGTTTTTGCAAACAGTTAAGCTTTCCCGACAAATACTGTAAAGTATCTAAGAGTCGAAGTTCCTGTGCTGGTAAGTCAAACGCAGCAATTTAATATAGTTCATTAGTATTCATTATTTAAAGGGAGGACTTCCTTATAATACCAGCGTAAGATAAATTTTGCAACCCATAGAAAGATTTTCCGAGTGGCCTACATTTTAAAGCATCATACCACGAATTAAAAGTTGATTGGTTCTTGCAACTAACTTTGTTTTTTAACAACGCAAGCATTCCTTTCCACTTCAGTAATGCAAAACTTTGTACCGAACAATTAAGGTTATTGAAAAGCAAACACATTGCGGTAATCTACTACTTATATATTATATTTAAAAAAATCAGTTCTGTTGCATCATTTTAGTGTCTTTCATATTTTTTTCCCATTATTTAGTATTTATAATTCAATTTTTATAAATAAAACCTATACATCAGCTGCTTGAATCGTTCGCTCAAAAGAATCATTCAAACAGTAGATTGCATACATTTAGGCGCATGAAAAAGCATGTATTTCAATTGATATGTTGCGTTTAAATTTATTTGATGGATTGATTAAAACATACCATAAGTGGCAAGTCTCTAAATTGACTCGATCAACATTTTTTATGTCATCCTTAGACTTTTGATAAGAGAAACACGAAAAAGAAAATATATTGCATACATTCAGGCTTCAAAAATCAAAGTACTTTCTTTATCCTGGTTTTTTAACGAATGTTCCGTGACGAAAAAGCAGATTTGTAAGAAATGTCTTCTCGTAATAAGCACATTCTTATTTAACCCTAACTTCAAAGTGGATCCCGTCATACACTCACATCGTCACACTTTTAACTCTATGTTAACAATTTAATGCCGTACCGTTCTGCCAGTAATAAAAACATCATTTCCAGGTAGTACTACCTCCCGCGCTGGCTAAAGTTCGCCAACGCACCAACAACAAAGGTAAACCACATAAAATAGGATCAACTCAGGACCGCAGTGGCGAAACTTTCCACTGGACTCGGCCCCCGGACGGACGGTTGAAATTGGTCCCTTATCATGCTAACCCGGCCCGGAATTCTCGCGTCCTAACTGACAACCGGTGCAACGTTGTTCCATTTCCTGGATGTTTGAATTTCCTGGACTAATACCGGGAGTCCGACGGGCGTACGGTAGTATCGAAAAAGTTTGAGATTTCCAGTCGAGTGATTTCTGGATGTTTGAGTTTCCATCTCCGCAAGCAGGATAATCCTTCTCATGCGGTAAGATTTTGCAAAGGTACAACAGTTTGGAGTTGCCTTGTGGAGGAAGAAAAAACACAAGGGAAAACCTTGTGGGAGGTGTACGCTTTGTCTTTGGTTGACTAGTTTTTGACGACTGACCCGGGCGAAACTCAACAGCGGACGACTTAAGTAACTTTCCTTACTGCAGAGGGTAAGTACTGTTGCATCATAAGCTGTCGAACGGAATAAGACGCCTTGGTTTTTGAAGAGCTAATGTTGGCGATGTTCTATTTATCTTTTTTTCGGTCTCCGTTGTTGAAACTTTCACCCGTAGGTAGAAGAAACTGTATCAGCAAAGAACTGACACGATAAGCTTGGCAAAATAAATAAGAAATTCTTTGAAAAGAAAACCTTAAAAAACAGTATCTAAACAGGATAAGCACACGTAGAACGCTATCAAGTACAGATCGAACGAATAAAACACGCGCCATCCATTGCGGTCAAGACGATGAACAACCAACATACCGTCGAACCGTATAACGAGCTTTAACCACTGCACACAAAAGCATTCTTCTGCCAGGAAGTTCCTTATCTCGCAAGAAACCCGAAAAATTCCACTCCGAATCGAAGTTTGTTAGCAAGCGAAATAAAGGCAAAAATTCCCTGACATTCGTCTCCCGGATCGGAAATGAAATCCAATCACGACGAACAGACGCGCGCGGACGATGATGGCAAACGGTATGATTGTAGTAATTCAATTCCAATCGGAAAACAGCGAAAGTCAACCGGATGGGATAGCAAGGGGCAGGACACAAAAATCGATCCACAGCTGGCATATGGCAAAGGGTCCACTACTGCTGTTTGTTGGTGGCATCACAGTATGGACGTTTGCGCTGGGGTTTTTTTTTGCGTGATAAGCTTATTGGAATGAGGATATTTTGCTGAGCTCGTTTGATACATGGCTTCTGGTTGTTGAACAGCAGCAGCAGTAGTTAAGGAAGAAAATTGAGTTGATTAGGAGAGACATTTAGCACAGTTCTGGCATTGAATGTAATGGGTGGAATCGAGCTTGTACTACAATGAGATTTATGATGAAGAATGGGTTCTTCTTAAGCTAAACATAGATACTTTTGACATCCGATACGATCTTCAGCAAATTCATAGAACGAAACTCTTAATTAGTAAGTCTCAGATTATCAGAGCCACCATAACTATTCGCACTTCGTGCTCCGAATGACAATTCCGCAAAAAAATTTGACCTCTCATCCCGTTTATCCCCCGAGGTGTATGACATCTGAAAATGAAGTTAATTTCCTTTCCGGATTTCGCTAAAACAAGGTCAAGCCTCAACCGGGCGCTCAACACACTTCCCGTGGGAAATAGATGCCTTGTCACCTGTCGGCATCTGCTGACATAATGACCTGCCACAGCCTCCAGAAAAAGCTTCCGTTAGCGTACAGCGGATCCTCTGTCTGGTCCGAAATTCTAGCAGTCAGGATAATCAAACCACCGTACACCGTCACACAAGAGGTCATCATTCTTTCGACTGCTGACTATTCCCCGGTGATTCAACTCATCGTGTTCCAGTTTAGCCGTGGCACAGCCGGTAGCATAATTCATTCGATTATTATCAACGCTCATTTTCATCTGTAATGAGTGATGGTGATAGGTCGTGCCTTACTCGCGGAAACTTTCGCGATGCAACACGTCAAACGAAACACGTCCGTCCGGGAAAGGCATCGGGAAAGAGATGAGCCGGAAATGAATCATTCAACGATGGAAAAGATGAACGGATGCAACGGATTCGGTTGAGATCTGTCATCAGCAAAACCAAACGGTTTGCATTGCTTCTCGGTCTCTTCGGTTGAACTTTCAGTCCGGGTGGCTGATGTTTATGTTAAACATGAGTGTGATTCTACTGGAGGGAAGAGAAGCGAAGAGAAGAAAATAAATGCAATTGATCTGTACGCGGCCTGGTACGTGGCCTGCTGTGCAAATGACGATGACGATTCGTTTTGCTTACTAAGGGCAAGAAATCCTTTCGCACGGTGAGAAGATCATGAGCAGCTGGGGATTGGGAAGTATTAGAGCGTTGGTTGATGCATTAGACAGACTGTGATTGACTGACTGCAGTAAAATGGGGGAGGTGTGAATGTTCGTTAGGCAGGACACCTATTTCCAATCAATTTTAAACGAGTCTCGTGGGTAACATTTCACTCAGTGTTCGAAGTGTATTGATCTGTCTCGGGTAGTTTAATATTGGAATATGAATAAATTAATTGATTGATATTGATTACTTCTCTTTTAGATTTAATGCATCGAATCGTTGAAGGTGATTAATGTTTAATTTAAATGATTTTGCTTTTTATAACTTATTATTATTTGACTATTTTAACTTAAGTTCTGAAAAATATTATTTTTTTAGATGAAGAGGTTTGTAATAGATGAAATATAAATTACATAGTTTTAAAAAAATGCACAAAACGAAACAAACAATGAAAACAAACACTGAAAACATACAATGTACAAAAAGTGTGCAAAAATAAATGGTTTTATAACTTTAAAAATAAACGAAAGATAATCTTAAAGTTTAAGATTCAACGAATAAATTAAAAAAGACAAGTAAATAGTAAATTAATCAATAAAATAGACTTTATAAAAAAATAGATCAAACAATAATGATTTCAAACGTTTATTTAACAAACGGAATGGTCGCAGTATATTTTGTTAATTATATAGACGCTAAATTGATTACAACCGTTGAACTGAGAGAGAAGAAAGACATTGCAGGAGAACCTCGGATGAACAGATACTACCGAGGCTTGCCAGGCTTTATCAAAAGAAAACATTCCGAACATTTTTGCTTCATATTAACGTGTTACCCTAAGCAATACGGCCAGGCCTTTATTACTTCGCATAAAATTCTATAAATCTTTATATCGAATATTAAAAGAAATCTTTTCCAATCTCCTTTTCTTGCTTGTGGCCAATCCTTCCCTCAAGGCGATTCAAATTCAATTTAGTCCCTCACATAAACACACACACACAAACCTTCCTGATTGCCTGTCGTGTTGTGTCGTAGAGATTTGCAAATTGTCATGATGTCCTTCGTTGCATGTGGAACCGCATGGCCCAAATCGAACAAAAACGAATACGAAAGAAAAACGAAAGCGCCGAGTTTCCCGAAAACTTGCAAAACAGTTCAATTCAATTCGATTTAAGTTGATTCGATTGTCAAAATGTCGTGTACGAAAGGGACAGAACACAGAAAAGTTAAAATAAGATGAAGCGGTAAAACGAGACAGCGAAGCACAATCGGAGTAACTTGCAGCAGAAATAGGCTTTCCCGAGCTAGATTTTCGTGTGCATGTATGTCTGTGATGGATGGGGTTGACTGAGCTGTTCAATACACGCTCCTTTTCGTGGTGCACCAAATAGAAAAGCTCCATCAGCACAACCCATAACAATAATGGACAGCACAAAATGGTGACTGCTACGACTACTACTACTATTCGGGAGAAAAAAAACTTTCTCGCTTTGTATTATTTTTCCCAACTCTCCGACTGTGATCACGCGACGCTTTCGTTGCTTTGTACACTGTCTGTTTTCGGAAAACATTCAACCCTGCCCGGCAGCGGCATTGAAATATATTTAAATCTAATTTAAAACATGTAAATAAATCTTGTTTTCCCATTTTGCTCGCACCGCACAGCACAACACCAGCAGGGACAAATCGCTAAAAGCTGTCGTTCGTTTTGCTGCTCTCGTGTCGTCGTGCATGCAGACGCAAGCTTTTACGAAAGGTTGCTTACGTTGCACACCGCTAAGCGAGCGCTGAGCAGTGCATCTTGTACTGGTGGGTGAGTTTTTGCCGGCCGGCTACATACATGTATGCAATCTTGCGTCCATTTCCAATCGCCAAATGCAGTGTACGGCTACGTCGGCTAGACAATATTCACCACAGTAGTCGGGATGCTACCAGCGTAAGATGGGCAAACCGGTTTGTACCACCATTTTGTTTGCCAACCTATTTGCTTAACTGATTGTGCCGGACGTTTCTTCCGAATCGAGAGCTGTGCGTTAGAAGACGAAAGATGTGGTGTGCCCAGCTCGATGGGCCAGTGTTTTGCTGTGTTAGCACAGTAATGATTCTAAAACACTCGCCATCACCATGCCTCTCTGTGTGGTTTTTGATGGAGGCTTCAGTAGGGTTGTGCAAGAATGGCTAGCGCTCTCGGAATGAAAAGGATGAAACGGTTAAAGACGGCAGAAAATATGTTTGCTTTTCTACTGTAGCAGGTACCGAACGAACGAAAGCGTTTAATTGTATTTTGGAGCGAGGAAGAAATTGAAGCTGACATGCTACTTACTGTACTGCATCCGTTTTCTATAGCTACACACCTTTTCTTTGATTTATATCACTTATTTTTACTTTCTCTTTCTATACTTTAGAAAGTAAAAAGAAAATCTTGTGACAAATATGTGATCGGAGCCGTTAATTTCTAACTATACAGCTAAACTTCTAAAGATATAAGAGGAATCTGAAAGACTGATGGTTGCTAATGAGAAGATGTATCCTATCGGCTCTTTAGGCCTAGAATCTAGACTTGTTATAAAATCGATTACATGTCTGGTAATCGATTACTGGTTTTCAACCTTAAGATGATTTTTAACAGTAAAATGAAGTTCAATGTGACTGGCCTTTATGAGTTTGCCAGGATTTGAGAAATTCCTAAAAGAAGAGTATTAGAGTTGTGTTCTTACTTTTCGTTTTCTTGTTTACGCCCTCCAATACCCTCGATATCCCTCAAGGTCTGTAACTGTCGTCTGCTAATCTATAGCCCGGTCTACCTCTGTCATCATTCTATCTCTTACTTGACCAACCACGCCACTTCTGTCCGTGTGAACGTCGCTAAGCCTAAAACTTTACAGCCTTTTCGATCGTCCAGTGCTATTCAAATGACCTCATTCAAATGACAGCTCATAGAGCTTGTCATTATAGCGGCTCCTCTATTACCCTTCCATACTTGCCGGACCTTTCTTTTTTATAATCTTAATGATAAATTTTATATGTGTGAACTGGTGAGAAGTTCATAAATACTGTTAGGCTGAAAGGTGCTAGGGAGTTCCTACAAACGTCGTACCAGGAAGAAGTCATAGCGTTTAAGATTAAAACGCAATAGCAAAGACAAGACATGTAAACGTCAAAAGCAATTTCTGAGATCCTTTTGAGATACATTTTATAAATACCACTCTTCAACATTATTGAGAGTTTCCACCAAGTACTTGAAACAAGAGCATACTTATTTGCGAACAAATTTTAATATTTTTATCTCTCCCACACTGTCAACAGCAAATATCAATCAACGACACTGTACTAACACCTCTGATAATACGAAAACGAAAAAGAATCGCTTCCCAGTACCTTCTTGAATAATAGCAATTTCAGATGCATCAATCTCCATTTCTTTACGCCACCAACGATGACACCGACCCACCGGCCCAAGCACAAGATTCATCTATTATCAATTTGACGTGCAAAATTTTTCACATCCACGCTGTATCCGTATATTTTATACTGCTAGATAAATGACAGCCGTTTCGCGTTTACCGATGCCGGTGCCGTGACCAGGATCCGAGCTTTGGGTTTGAGTGGTGCTTGGTTGAAACGCAGGTTACGACAGCTCATCTGATGCATGGATTATGCTTTTTTATGGCCCTATTCTCTCTTTCTCTCTCTCTTTCTATCTCTCTCTCTACCTTTCTAACCAAACAACCGCAGTCAGCAGGAAAAAGCAGGAACTCTGTCGTAGATTGACGATGTTGGATAGTGTTGAATAAAAAAAAAAATCTCGAAAGGAATACTACTTCGCTGGGAAAAGTTTACTCATATCGTCGTTCAGAAGCGCAAGCTCGTATAAAGAGGACATCTGGGAGGAGAAAAAAAACAACCATTGGGAGATGTTTTTATCATCGGTTTACGAAAACGTAACTTGAAAGGTAGCTTACATGCAGACACACACACACGCACACACACGATGCAGGTAGAACAATTGAAGTTTTAAGGATCGAAAAAAGTGCCTTTTCCACTTTCTTGAAGCTTTCAGCTTACGGTTCTTCTTGCACTCCATTGGGAGCCGGTAGAAAACAACCTGCTGAGTAAACTTACTCAAACGACGTACCCTTTCGCCAGGAACGACTTCAGGACACTCGGTAGTGGAAAGTAAAATAAAAATGTTACAATAAAAAGCACCCATTGCGGGACCCGTGCTAGTGGAGCTTGTACCCATGGATGGTGGATCGGGTGGAGGGGTTTTAAAAGGCTCACCGGGTAGAAAACTTTTTCCACCCGTTTAACCTCGACGGTTGGCAGGTGGGTTTGGTGTTATTGCCACTGCCACTGTACACTTTCCCGGAGTGTATTTTTGTATGCTTGTTTTCTACTATTCTTACAGCTTGTTAAACTCTCAGCGCTCGAAAGCGCTCCATCCCGAACTCCCAGCGTGATTTTCATTCGACAAAACGGTTTTTATGACTTCCATTCCCAAGCGAGCATTAAAGCGACACAGTGGAAAGAGAAGAAACAGGGAGCAACAGGGAAAAAAAGCTACTACAAACCTCTCCAACGACCCAACATTATCGCGCAAGAGTCTTCAGCTTCCGGTAAGCCGTGGTCATTGCAATGAATTTTCATGAGAAAGCAGGGCAGGGCGTTAAGTAAATAAGCCATTTTTATTGAAATCTGCCCAACTTTTGCGTTTATTTTGCTGCCCGAGATGCATGCCTTTCACGTTGGCAATAGCAATTTAGGGGCAAACTGTTTGAAGGACATTAAATAATGGTGCGATTTTAAATCCATTTCATCGGCCAACGGGGCGAAAAGGATATTGAATGAAGTGGTAGAGAAATATTAAAAGGATTGTTGCTTGTGGCAGAAGAACGTTTAGTTGTTCGTAATGTAAATGAAAATGGTTGCAAATCATTGAAAACATGATAAAAGCAGGAAAAAAAACAAATTCAACAATTTCTACACTAAAGAAGCATAGAACATAAAAAAAAACAGTAGAAAACTGCAAATGAAATGATAATTACGTCTATATAGTATTAAATGAAATTGTGTTCAAGAAGTATGTGTTAAATGCTGTAGGGGAATCAAAACTTACTAATCAAATGAAGTATAATTAAAAAAAATTAATTAATACACAACAGACACGATTTAATATGAAATAAGATTAATTGAACAATAGAATTTGAGAAATTACGAAGTATCGAATTTCTAATGACAACCTCAATCAATTTTATCATAAACTCATCTCGGTTCTGTTGTATCAAACTGGAATTGCTTTTCCAAACATTTCGAAACGGATTTTCATCTTCGATCCCCCATCTCCTAGCGATGGCTACCAAAAGCTAAAATTTCATATCCTATCGGGCCATTTCCAGATCTTACTTTCACTCCAGGAGACAGAATTTTAATTATTCTCATACATGGTGTATATTGCCATCCATCTCTATCTATCTTTGCCAAACACTTCATTTGCTTCTTGTGTATTCAACTCAAAAACTTTTCTTTTTTTCCTGCAAATGTCCCCCAAAAAAAATCTTCCCACTTCGCCTATTGCTCCAACACTCCGGAAATGGCGCTTGAAAAAAAGAAGCAAAGCAAATCAAATCCGGTCCAGCGCTGAAATGAAAAGCAAAAACACAAAACTTACCCAGAAAAGTCGCCTCTTGAGGCCACGAGCAAATCGAAATTCCGTAACAGCAGGACAACAGCGGCAAACAAAAAAAAGGGATGCCTTTTTTTCCTCGAATCCCGCACGGAAGTGGGCAATGAATGAAATGAATGATCGAGTAAAGCTTTCGCCTTTTTTCCTTGTGGGTTTTGAGGGAGTTGAAAATGTTGACCACTGGGAGGCGCATACGGTGGATGGAGAAAGGTTAAAGAAATGAAAAGATTCCTCACCGTTGGATTGCGGTGGGAAGTGGGAATTTAGCATATGGCGAGTTTTGATGCTTCCTGGGTCGGATACATGTATTTTTGTGTATTGAAATAGAAACGGCGATTCCTGGAATGATTTGTCATGCCGAGATATTTCTGTTTATATTGCGATTGTTTTATTTATAGAGCAGTAAATATGTTTTACTGTAATATATTTACAAAATAAGAAAAAATAGCAACTCATTGCATACTTTTAGGGGTAAATTAAAAAAGATTGCTATTGCATAAACTCGGGGGCGTAGTTATCAATTTATTTTGCCCGTTTTTTGCCAGTTTATCGTTGCAAAAGCCATGTTTTGATATTGAAATAAAATAATTTACATTTTTTAAGACACAAAATAGTAAAAACCTCACTGTATAAAATAAGACTTTCCCTGAATCAACTACCCTACAGTTCGCAACTAAAATACACCTAAAGTAAGTCCAACAGCGAAACACTCCGACAGCTAGAGCATGCTGTTGCCAACAAAAGCAACGTGCAACGGTGAAAAGCACGCCAGCCATCGTAGCTCTAATTTGGTTTCGTGTTTGCATTTTTGGTTTTGGTCTGCCACCATCACCACTCCTGCACACTGCGCACAGTTTTCCCCCGAGCTCCACTGGGAACTGGAACTGCTGGCTGCAAGGTTTTTTGAAATGTTTTACGAGGTGGAAAGAAAATGACAATGTCATTTGTCATAAATACGGGTAAATATAGCAGACAGTAAAAAAGAAAAGAAAATGAAGGAAAATGCAAGGAACAGCGTTACCAGTCCCGGTGGACGGTTTTGTGTGGTTTTGTGGAAAATGGATGATTCCATTTAAAAGATAACGATGCTCCGGAACCGAACCCGTGAGCGAAAGCGAAACCGTTTTGTCGTCGGTTGGGATTTTTCCTTTTCCGATTGCTGCTCTCCAGAGGACGGGCGAGCACGCTTTCGGTATGCTGAATGTTCCCCGAGCAGCAGCAGCATCAGCATGTCGCTCCAGCGAAAGGTTGCAGAAAGATAAAAAGGCAACATATTCCATCCACCGCAGCTCATCACTGTGGCACACCTTCCAGAGAGTGCAAACGAAAATGACCCTACGGGGACACGTGAACGTGAGTGAAGTTTTCACACACAGCAAACCCGCCCTGTGTGTGTCACTTTGGCACTAAACTAATGACTAGCAAATTTTATTATCCATCCATCTGTCCATTCGCTTTGACTTTAATGTGCGGTTTTGTGAACAATTTCGCTGCACACTTTCCACCAAGCCGCTACTTAGCAAAGCGCGGGCTGTTAATCTTTCATCCTGATCACGAAAAGGGAAAACCATTAACCGCGGTAGATGAAACCCCATAAACCGATTGACAACACCCTCAGCGCGTGTGGTTTTCGTGAAAAAGAGAAGCAGAAATGGTCATAAAAGACATCATAATCTGTGAAGAAAATGAGTGACTTATGAGTCTCCCGAGTGCAAGTTGCGAATCGTTAAGGCGTGCGAAAGCAAAACTGTCAGGCTGGTCTGTCTGGTGTCGGATCTTGTGTTGTTCGATCAAAGCCGCCGACGACAGAGATCAACCGACGGAGGACAAGTCGTTTTGCGTTTGTGGTCGGGCGAACTGTACCGGATGCACTGACCCGAATGGGTGGTCGATGCGATTTTCATGTACCACATAAGAGTTGCTTTTGCTAAGAATAGGAAACGGATTTTATTACCGTTTCCGGGAGGATGAGTATGTGTGATTGAATGGGTGTTGTTGGATGTAGATTTCACTTGCTAATTTTATTTCTTTTATTTTTCGTTGTTTGAATCAAGAAACGTATTTGGTAAAGTGATTTATGTGCTCGATAATTGTTGCTCTTTTAATACTTTTTAAGATTTCATTTATTTATTCACTTATTTTATTTTCTTTTCATAAATACTCATCTTTGTTTCGAGAATCAGCTACTAACATTTAGTTGATTTGGTTTGTTTTAGTTAACATTAACAGCGTTTTACTCAATTGTAAGCTTGATATTAGCTTAACATTAGATCTGTTTTAGTAAAGTGAAAACCCTAAGACTGCTTTACAATGATTAATTTTATTTTGTTCCATAAACATTCAATCATATCGGTCAAACCATTGTAATTTTAATATTAATTTGATCGTTTACCATGAGTATAATAAATTTTAAATTCAACCATATAGTGGACAAAGATTAAAATGCAAGATTAAGACTTGGTGCATAAGAATTCTGTTAGTCTAGTCAGCGTTTAAAATATGATTTAAATGTTTAAACAAGAGCGATCAATACTAGATCGTGCATTTCATTTAAACTAATGACAAAACAATGAAAATTCCTGCTAACTTAAAAAAAATTCTTCTACTAAAATAATAGCACCTGAAAAAACTAACAAAAAATTCATAATCAGATAATTTATATAACTAAATTAAAAACATTCAACTTCCTTGTTGTTAAATATTTCAGTGTATAATGTCATCTCAACACCCGCAAAGAAAAGCAAATACGTGTTTTATTGTGAAACGTCACCACTTTTCCAAAAAAAAAAGCAACGACCTCAGGAAACGTTTCGCTTAATCTGGTACAAATTTTCACCCGAACGCCCCAACAGCACGTGTGCAGTTTTTAAGTCATCCCAATTGCAACAGTAACGTGGCATCAAAAACGACGACAAAAAAAAACATGAAAGTCCAAACCCATCATCACCATCCGGAAATCCGTTTTTGTGCATCGAATAACCGGAAAAGTCGGTGCAATTGAAATTGATACGGCTTAATTTGGCACGCGCTGGGCGCTTCACGGTTAAAACGGGACACACACACACACCTTGCCCACACACGTGGGGGAAATTGATCGGGGTTTACCAGCAGTTTGTTTTAAAACTTCGTTCCGGTTCCCGCCATACACTCGAATATGTTTTCCCGCGTGGAGGGATGCGCTCTTTTTTGTGTGTGTGTCTGTCGTTTTCCCTTGATACTCGACCCGTTCAATGCACCATGCATCAATGCAGTATGGTTGGGCCCTCGTTTTTTCCTGGGTGAGCTATTTTTTGCTTCCCGTGCGTTCGAACCAAAGCAGGGAATTGATTCAATTTAAACTAATCCCCGAAACGCACTTTGTTGTTAGTGATAGGATTCTATGGGGCGGTTTTTTATTCTTTAGTGACAGACCCGCTTCACGCTTTTTCCTTTTCAGTTTTGCAAGCGAACCGAGTTACACTGGTCGCACACATTCGCCGTGTGCTGTATCATTTTCAGCATAATCTGCGCTTCATAAAACATCGAACCAGATCCATTTCCAATCGAGAATTCTTTCGTTTTCCGCTAGCGCAACACGCTGGATTAGGCATGGGAAAATCGGTCCCGATGGGAGAAAATATGTATTGCTTCTTTGCGCTTTCGCATAGCACACAGCCCGTGACATGGTTGAACGTTCTCAATTAATTTCTCCTGCACCGTGTAACATCTTTGCAAGGGTTACGGGTTTATCGTTACGGATCTTTTTTATAAGATGGAAAAGATGGTTAAAGGCAACCCAATGCACGATGAAACTGTTCAATCGTGCATCCGGGCACGAGCTATTGCTGAGTGGCTAATCTCTTTTCTTTGGTCCCTTGTGCCCTTTAGTAATGGGATTTATTTCACGTGATGCAAATTACAGATGTATTGAGAGAAGATTCAATCGGAGTATTTTATTGATGTTTTTTTTATTGGAGGGTGACGGATCTTAATCCTTTTATATGTGATAAGAAATCGATATGGAAGATTAGGAAAAGGATACGATAAAGATTATTTTCGTAAGAAAAAAAAATCATTTTTGGATAATATATCTGAGTGGCTAATCTCTTTTCTTTGGTCCCTTGTGCCCTTTAGTAATGGGATTTATTTCACGTGATGCAAATTACAGATGTATTGAGAGAAGATTCAATCGGAGTCTTTTATTGATGTTTTTTTTTATTGGAGGGTGACGGAGCTTAATCCTTTTATATGTGATAAGAAATCGATATGGAAGATTAAGAAAAGAATACGGTAAATATTATTTTCGTAAGAAAAAAAAATCATTTTTGGATAATATATAAATAAATAATTTAACAAACAAAACTGGCATAAATTAAATACATCGTAATAGAATACAAACAAAAAATGAAAATATTTATTCACTGTTCAAATGAAGAATTAATGGAAAACAGACAACTGTTCGATACTTGCAGAAAATATACGTAATAGAAAAGCTTAATTAAAGACAACATTAGTAAAATATTAGTTGACAACCAAAAAATGTATAAGAAAAAAATAAACAGAAAATATAAACATAAATCAAAGAAGTGAAGGAAACCAGTAGTGGTAAGCTAGTACCTCTTGAAATTGTATGGAAAGGAGTAAAGAAGTAAATGAACTTCTCTATATGCTCTAATGAAATAAATGAATATGAAAACTAAGAAAATCCTTAGGTATGGATTAATGCATAAAATATTTCCAGATATTAAACTAGCAGAACAAGAATAAGAGGAAGAGAAAGAAGAATAAAAAAAGTAAAAATATTAATAAAACTAAAAAACATTAAAATTGTCATCAACAGACGCGAAACCTTAAAGAACAAACAAAATTCAATTCTTTAAGCGGTTCGATATGAATTCCATCGGAATGAATTTGTCAAGCAAATTTCAATCATACAAACATTTTCTCTCCTTTTGACCTTTAAAGACGGATTTGAGAATCTATAAACGGAAGCCATTCGAAAACAACTTGTCCACCCCCTTCTTATTGGAATAATTCTTTAGCAGATAAAAAAAAACAACACACGCCGAGACCACTTGCAGCTGTTACAACGATTTTGATTTGATTCCAATTTGTACCAAGACAACGAGGACGTCGTCCGGATTTTATGGGGATTCATCTTTTTTTCGCTCTAACCAAAATCGTTTCTCTGCTTTCAATGCACGAATCCCTCTTCCAGCAGAGTGGGCTTACGTTTCGAGAGCAACAGACGCCACCAAAGGGTGTGTCGGATGGTGGTGGCACCAGTTCAAAAAAAGACGTTGCCCTTTTGCGTATGCTCACGCCGCCTGTCAAAACAGATGCGTTAGGTAGATGAGACGGCTGGATAAAAGGGGGCGGTCGTTATTTATTAATATTTTTCACTGGAAAATCTAAATAAATTCTCGCGCGATCTTCTGTTTTGCCATCAATCTCATCCCGTGTGGTGTGCGTTTAATCTCAAATCGTGTCGTGTGCTTGTTACGCTCAACGGGACTGGAGCGAAAAACAGACGAACGGGAAAGGGTATTCAATTTGATTGTCATCTCGTCGCCAAAGTTCCAAGTATTTGGTGTTGAACCCTCCGAGGCAGACTGCTTTTCTTTTAACGCAAAGGAAAATTGGTGTACCAAAAAAAACTCGGTACAGTCTGTCGCGAGTTACACCCAAGACATCAATAAGGGGAAGGTCGTCAACACTCTTAAACTTTGATTGAAACCATATGTTTTAGCGAAAGGAAGACCTACCACTTATGAAAAGGTACGTTTGGCAAGCTTTTTTACTTTCTAATAGCTTCATTCAATATTAGAAAACTGGGATTTCTATTTTTTGTGGAGCAACCTTTCCAATCTGCTGCTCGTTCTTTCCAGAGATCTCCATTTAGAGGTCTCCATCAGCTAAACGAAAGACTGCATTAAAGTGGGTGACCTCTACCTACGGGGCACAAGTTAAAAAATCACTCATCCGAAAATAGGTTTAATGCACTGGATTTG
This sequence comes from Anopheles maculatus, assembly GCA_002091835.1. Lineage (NCBI taxonomy): Eukaryota > Metazoa > Arthropoda > Insecta > Diptera > Culicidae > Anopheles > Anopheles maculatus. The sequence goes on from KZ061990.1 coordinate 201,325, forward strand.
AATAAATTAACCCTTCACGGGATGGGACGGTAAGTAATTCACGGGCAAAAACTTGTAGCATCGTACCGAACGAAAATCACCCAAGAAGAACGACGGGATTCCCGTCCTTTAGCGACCCACCACCAGGAAAGCAGTACAGGTTTTCTTCCCCGAAAAACGGTTCGCTTCAAGCACAAGGGTAGAGATCCGGGGAGGAACCTCAAGTCCCAAATTGACCCGATAATTGGCTTTCTTTGTCAACTCGCTTATAGCTAAGCAGCCTGGAAAGGCTGGAGTACCGTAAAGTCCCGGACTGCTTTTACCTACCAAAGTACGGTACCGAACGAACCGAAACTTTTCACCCATTTTCCCAAACGGAAAACTTTACTCTTTTTGGGGCCGACCTTATCTGGCCGGCGACCGACGAACTTAAGACTGCTCGGTGGTGCGGCGGACTGTGTTTTTGTAAGATTTTAAATGTTTAAATATCGGAAACTTAACCAAATGCCAGGTGCTCCGATCCTTAAGACGTGGACGAGGATTCTCAGAGTCTTCCGAGGAATAAGGCCCGGGTTAACCGCAAGCTCCCGAGAGAGCTTCGTTGCGGTTCGTTTAAAGGCGGGTGTGTGAGTGAGTGTTTCTTTAAAATTGCAAAATTACTACACCTTTGCTTAAATGGCGGTAGCACTATGGGACCTTCGGTGGGATGTATTATGAAGGATAAATAAAGGTATCGGTGGTATCTTCGCCATGATGCTCCATTAAGTCCGCAGGAGAGTGTGTTGCTTCTCCGTCCCCGTACAGTAAGGGGTGCCAGTTATGCTGATAATTTGTTTATCCCTCTCAGGGTGTGTGTGTGTGGTTTCGTTGCAAATGATGCATGAAAAAAGGGTTAAAGATAAGATTCGGATTTCCCCGAGGCACTATTAATAACACGCTCGTTTAAATAATTTAAATTCGAGGATACATTTCCTTAAAGCAGATATAGTTGATGCTTTAAAAGTAATTTATAGATAGAGTAAACTATAAATTTATATTTTACTTTTACTGCGCAAACTAGGACAACAATTAAAAGCTTCCATTACAGGTGTTAAATCTGCTTTGCCTAACAATAAAATCAGGTACAAAAAATGACCAAACAATACTAACCCATTCTTCACATGCTCGTAGCAAAACCCCCTGTGTTTGGTATCTAAAATCCCAGACAAAAAGGAAAACATCCAACGGAAGCCCTCCTTAACCATTCCCGCAAAACCCATTGTTGCTGGAACTGAACTGGTAGCGGCCATCATCGTTCGGTTTATGGGGTGATGTTGTTCCTGACGCGCTTTTATGTCCGGATGCGTAAATACTGGCACCATTTACAATGGAAAAAAGGGTATTTTTTGTGGTAGTTGCCACGCTTTGAGTGAATTGAAATACCCCCCCCCCCCCGCTCCCCCCCCCCCCAAAAACAGCATGCGTAAGCAACACTAGAAATGTCCGCCCGTTCTGTGAGAAGCAAGAATTCTCTCTTCACCAAGCTTAAGTTACAAAAATAGCATAAAAACTCTTCCCAAAAACCTTTTACCCTAGCTTACAGTTTTCTACGGAACTCGTGAAGGATCCCCCACATGGATCGCGTCACACAACCATCCCGCGCGCCAGGTATATGGCGCAGTCTACACCTTTTACCAGCAACAGTCGAACGATAAATAGCGCAACCCAGTTTTCCGCACAAAGAACACTCACATCATTTATTTTATATGCTCGAAAGCATTATGTTTATGATTTTGCTTTGCGACCATTTGTTTTCACGGGGTTTCACGGGTTTTTCCTTTCTTTACTTTTTTTTTCGTTTGCTACCGAATCCACATGCCGACGGATTGCTTGCGGGAGAGAGATCCGGCAGTATGAAGCAGTAAGGTATGGTTCACTAACACGTCGTTAGAACGGTTTGCCAGGGGTTTCGTTTTTTTTTACCCTGATACAAATATCAAAGAGTTTGTTTGTACCGGCTCTTAAGTGAGTGACGCCTCCGCTTTTGTGACAGGAAGCTGATGATGATGCGGCTGCTGCTGCTGCTGGTGAATCCCTTTTTTGAAGGGCGAGAAAAATAAGTACTTTTTTATCCGGCAGGATTTTCACCATGCATTCTGTGTGCGGTGGAATGGAAGGTGGGTTGTCAGGTGTATGCCACGAGGTGATAAAACATGGATTTGTTTGTGAGTTTGTGTGGGTTTTTATGGTCGTGTATTTGATGGACAACGATGAGGTGAATAATAGTGACCAGTGTAAGCGTAATGTAAGTGGTCGATAACGACTCTTTATCAGCGGAAAAGTGGTCCCTTTAGAAGATTCAATTTAGGGAACGAGATACAGAAAACCCCATAGTAACAAAAGGAGAAACAGGGGCACAATATAGATAAAATTTAAATCGCTAAGCAAAATGAGTAATAAATTAATAAAAATAAAATAAGTCGTTAACATAGAAATGACAAAATGGCTAACAATATAAAATGAAATTAAAGAAAAAAAATACATCAAGGAAACGCGTCAGTAAAGCAAACACTAATTGGAAAGAAAAAGAAAAAAATAACCACACAATTAGGGCACATCGAATTAAAAAGTATGTATATTCATGAGAGCAATATCATAAGTAATTATAAATTGGAATGATAAAGTAAAAACAAGTGATAAAATGGATAATAAATATGGAATAGAAGTACATAAGCTGTTTAGACAAACAAAAACGTTATTAAGCAGATTTATTCTATTACATGCAATCTTTGCTGTAGAATTCATTAAGAACGCTTGTAATTTTGTGAATTCTTCTTCTTCTTTCTTGGCCTCGCGACCTCTTAGGTCATACCTGCCATTTCTGGCTTACTAGACTAATTGATACCGCATAGCTGGTTACTCAATCCTCACTATGGGGGAACGGCCCAGATGAGACTTAAACCCCGGTCCTGCCGTGTGAAGACCGGCGCCGCTGTCGCATCACCGGCCTCGGTGAATTAGTGAATTATTGCTTACTAATAAAAATAGGACCGTAACCGCGCATCTGCTTTCGTTTACAATGAATTTATATACTTTAATTTTATCATACAAGATTGCCAAAAAATTTCTTAAGTTTTTATGTTAAATTTGTGGAAATTATATAACTTATTCTTTTTTTTATTCTTACCGTATTGATAAACTGCTAATGTAATTAATAATAAATCGATCGTCATTGACTTTCGTAGCTCATTGTTTTCTTTTCATTAAAAAATGTAATAAACAAAAAAATAAAACATGATGCAAAGTTAAAACCCATTTTTGCAATAAACGTGCCATGATAAAGTCTGTTACAAAGGCAACACTTTTTTCTTAAGGATGGGCTTTTCCCCGAAAGATACATCAAGATTTCACTTGATGTCTTTTTTATGTCAGCACGGCTCGTTTTCATCATCCCTCGGAAGCCAGTTTTTCACACCACCTTTCAACCTTAACCACAAGTAGCGAAAAAAAAAACCTAAAAAGGATTTTTAAAACGAAAGCCGACCGAGCAAGGAGCAAAAAAATCGAAAACTGCACCGCAAAGCGATAAAAAAGCCAGCCTAACGAGCTGACAATTGAGAATCGGAAAACGTGCCCCGCGATAGAATACACCGGAGAGTAGCTTCCGCCAAATGAAGGCAGTACAGCAACCGAAGCCCGAAAAGCAGCATCCGTGTGGATTGGAAAATTTATTTCCCCACAAAACGAGCCGGCAGGATGATGTCGGCAAAATGGAATTTGGAAGAAAAAAGGTGCAGTAAAAGACTAGCGAATGGTACCTTGCAGGCACGTTTGGTTTTGTGCAATTGCTAACCATCACCACCAAAGTACCCATCGTTGGAACCGCCCTTTTCAAATCAACGGATTTTGTGTGGTGCACGGCTCAAAAGCTGACCAACATTTGCGTAATTTTCTTCCGAAATCCCCACGTTTTCCGAGCAGAACCGTCAGGGTCGAAAAACGAATACTAAGGGGTGAAAAGGTTCGATCCGTATGATGGCAAGATAGCGATCATATTTCATCCGGCACGCAATGTACGCCGAACTGCATACCTTCCAGGCGCACGGCTATGATCGCTATTCACCGTAAGTGCGTACGCTCGAAAAACCAATCACCGAATCCGCGGATTCTGCGTGAGTTCCATCATAAAACTGGAAAGCCTTTTATTGATCACCTTCGCGGGATGACCTGGTGCACGCGAGTGCGGCTGGAATCCAATAACAATCGGGAGCTCGCTCACACACACGTACGGAGCACAATGCTCTAAACGTCGACCATTCCGGCGTGTCCATTGTGATGAATGAAATTATATTGCACCGAACGCAATCGAACCGGACTATCCGTGTGGCAGTCAGCAACATGGGGAAGGGAAGGCCGAAAACGACTGCAAACGACTCTTCATCGACAGGCTGTTGCGTTTGACGCACACGATACCAGAGAACATCCCGAAGCAGATGGGGTTGGATGCGATGGGGGCTAAAATCCCGCACAAAGTATAATGAGAAATTTGAACAATAATAGCGTAACTTCTCCACCTTCTGGAACGTAAACCCCTGTGCAGTGTTGCCGCGTGGGAAGCAATTTTAATTAGCCCCGAGCGTTGCAGATGTGAAGTGATGTGACATTTGGTGTGCCTGTTTATCTGGTTCCGCGGGGCGCTCGCTGTTAGTGAGAGCACAGATAGGCTGGTGTGTTTCGGTGTGGCGATTTAGAAAGATTTGGCGAGACCGCCAACCGTCATCGCCAGAAGTAAAATAAACAAACGGAGATAATGGGGCGAGTGTTTATTCTAATAACAGCAGACTGTGCACATTGCAAATGGTCGCATAAATCGAGCCTCTTGTCGTGATTGTAGCTGCAGTTTTTTTTTTTGCTATGAGCAGCTTAATCTATTATCTTTAGTGAAGAAATAAAAGAGCGATTTCGAATAATTAAAAACAATTTATCGATACGATTCATTGCAAGTCACATAAATATTATGTGTGCGGCAATGAGTTCTCATACATTAATCGAACGTCCCTAAAGAAATGAAGAATCAATCATTCAGGAGACAGTATTCAATCGACATCCTACTTCCATTCGCAAACCTTTCCTTTTCCGGTAGAAGGTAATTAAAAATGTTATGCATAAAAATGACCTTCTCTACACCCGGTTCATTGAATGCAAATCCTTTCCTCCGCAATATATCATTTACTCGCAGCATTTGCATACCATTTGCTCAATTCCGGATCAATTTTCATCCCATTTGATTCGGTACAATATTAATAAACCTAGCAACGCTTCAGTCCAATGGAGCACAAGTTAAGAGAACGCATTAATTGCAGTACGTCCAGTTAAAGCTGCCCCGCTTGGTAGCTGATCCACTCGCAAGAACCGAGCACTGAGAAATCAATTATTTAATCCACCGTCGCACCATGCCGGAGTTCATTTGCGGGATCGTTTTCGTACGACTGTTGATGACAAACTCAATAAAAAAAAGAAATAAAACAAATTAAAACACACCAAATGGGTAAAATCGAAAGTGTTACCGGACCGGTGGAATTGATTGGTGATTTTAAACCCTCCCTTCTGTTTTCTCGGACCGTAGTTGGACAGTGCACTCGATTACAACACCCTAAATCCTTTTCCGCGTGAATCCCGCTTGATTGAAATGTAAATTCGTGAACACCGCACGAGAACTGGGGTTTCATTCTGTCCCTGGTACGGTCTGCCGGTGTGTTAATCGATACCTAATTTGGTATCGAGACACACCTACCGCACTGTCCCCTATTTTGATCCCCTCTGTCCATACAAGAGCTCATTGGAGGGATTTTCTTCTATTCGCCGAAATAAACCCAAACGAGGGTTGCTGGTGCACTCGGGGTACCACCTAAATTCTGGATTCTATTGCTATATCTATCCGATCCGAGAGTAATGTGCTGCGCGTGTCAGGTTCGCAAATGAAAGCCGCGGTGCACTGCGGGGGCTGCCGTTTCCGTGAGGTCTGCTGTCGAACAGTTGAACTTCCGGGTGCGGGTGCGCAATAAATTTTACGCAACACACGTGCTGTTTCCGCGTGTACCGTGTGTGGTTCCTGGCCGGTTTTTCCTCACATCGTTTTCCAAACGGTCCAGCATATACACGACAACGCGGACAGAAACATGAATCGATCGTTATGTGGGTGTGTGTGCGAGCGGACGCGCGCGCCCGCGAATGTATGCAACACGCACAGCACATGTGCCGGTTGGATTTTCGCAATCTAAAAACAAACGGACCAAATACATGTTAATGATAAACAAACAAGCTGTCTCTCTCTCTCTCTATCTCTCCAAACTCACCCACAGCATCCTTTGTACAGAAGGGGAGTCGTGTGTTCGTGTAGTACTAGCGTGTCTCAAAAATCGTGCGGAAGAGATCAGGACACACACATGAGCGCGTTGCTGTACGCAGTACGTGTGCATCCCAGAACCCGTATCTGGGAGCGATTGGGACGCGGACGCTACAACACATTTAACATTTATATCAGCTTCATTTTTGGATGATGTTTTTCCGGTGGTTTGCGTAGAAGTAGCAGCGGTGGGCGGTATGTACGAAAGGATGTTCTTGCTTTAACCGGTGCTAGAGCTAGAGCTGCCTCCCGACCGAGAACGTGTTGTTGGTTAAGTCCCAAAAATCCCCGACCCGACCCGGTGTTGGCAACGGCAAAAGGTATTATATTGGGTGTGGATGAGTTTGTTGAGCCACGGCACAACAGGCAGCATGTACTTGGGTTTAAAATTTGTCCGACGTGCTGATGCACGTGTTTGTGCAGGAATTATCAATGCACACGTCAGACAAACCCGTCAGGTTGATAAAGCAGAGCCCGGCAAAAGACCATGGTTGTTCGTAAGTAATTAAAAGTTATGGCAAGAGTGCTTATTTCACAACCGGGTAGAAAGTTTAATTTGATTGTGTTTTGATTTTGGGCGCAGGCCTTCGAAATTGGGTCGGATAAACTACTATTTTTGTGCGTGTGATGTCAGAATATAATGGTTCAGTTCTGGTTGTTGAAATGATGGCGTGGGACAGAAGACGTGTTTAAGAAGATCTGTGTTAATGATCCAATAACATTCAATAGAATTAACAACGCAAATGGACATTTTATCAGGAACTTAAGCGACATCATTCGTCAAGAACCATTTCCCAGGCAAAAGACAAACATCGCTCCTACTTCTACTCCAAAAACGTAGCACTCGTTATGGGCGTGCTATTAAACCTTGTTTCCTCAGTTGGTTGACCATAAATTTAGAATCGCCATCTTGGTAGTACAGAGATTATTTACGACTACTTTTGCTACGACTTCTCGCGTAACTTTCCAACTCCATCCGGCAAACCGTCTGGACGTGATTAAGAGCAGGATTTGGCAACCTTCCGTTTGCTTACCTGTAAATAGATGTAGAAAAAAGGAAAGTCTAGGATTAGTAGACGATTTTGGTAGAATTTAAAGGTTGCAGTGGTACACAGCATGAACGGGCTACCAAAAATGGGTTATTTTTCAATCGCTAATCCCAATGCTGACGATTAATGACACGAAAAAGCAGGACAGGACAACCAAAAGAAAAACATTTCCTTTTCCGTCTCGACTCTAGGACCGTACCTACAAAATGAGACGCATTCCTACGCACTTTTACGGCTAAACATGTCGTTTTGGTTTATTTTCTTAATCACACAGCGACACCAAGAGTTCCGAAATTGGTTCGCTGTTCTTCTACCACCAAAAAAAAAGGCCGTCATCATTTGCTCGCTCTCTCTCTCTCTCTCGTACCAATCCAGCGACAGCAATTAATCTTCGATGCATCCATTTATCATCCAGTAAATCGAGTTAACGACTGCGGCATGCAACACAACTTGCAGTTGCACTTCCTGGGAGGTTGGAATTCTTTTCATAATTTCGGAAGTCATTAGTCGTCGGTGGTGTCACTGCTTTTACGTCCTCTAGTAGAGCAAGGTACATTTATAACAGTAGAGCAGAAACCTTCCATACACCGCTCGTTGCAATAAATAAACAATTCAATAAATGGTAATATTTGGATTTGGTGACTTGATTTTTGGACTTTGGACCGGAACTGGAGAACGCCCCGAACCCTTGTGTTCAACCCTACCTCTAACTTCTTCGTTCGACTGGAATGGATTGGTGTTGGGAAACCATTTTTCATCGCAGCCAAACACAAACACGGTCCGCCATTGTGTTGATGGGGTGTTTGCTGTGTGCAAAGCTCGTGAACTCTCTAGCAAATCCGAAGGGAAACCAGGGACTCGCACGACACGACTAGGTCACAGTCGATAATGGGCTATAAATCTAAGATATTGAAGGTATTGCAAACCATGGCAAAGGGGTTAACGAGAATGGTGGGTCGATAAAAATCCATTTTTCATTCGAAAAAGTCGTCTCCGCTAGACAATGGATGCTTTTGCCTTTTTATTTTCCATTGCAGAGAGCAGAGGAAAACTCAATGGAGCGTGTAGAGTCTGTGCGCTTTAGGAAGGGTCCTAGTTCTGGCGAGCTAAAATTTGGCTCTAGAGGATCTATCACAAATGATTCCTGTGCAAATATATCGTTCGCTACGCGATATTTGAAGCCTGGGAGCAAATAAATTCGTCTCCTAATTCTTGGCTAAACAACCCTTTATGTCATGTCAGCTTTCTAATGGGTTACTGAACTTTTTTATACAACGTACTTTGATAATGGGTCCTCACTTCAGGAAAAAGATCTGGATGGTATTCAATCCCCACTGTTCTCCATGAGATATTTGAAGGCTGGACACAAATAAATTTTATAGTTCCAATAAGTAAATCTTTGAGATTTTTTTCTATCAAACTCTCTGCCACACTCTCCAACAATTCCACGCATTGCTCTCTGATTGTTAAAAACATCTTTAAGGATGTAATGTTTTCATGTTCAAACGAAGTGCTCGTTAAGCAGGCTTATGACATCACACATTTGAATTTGTCTTTCATCTTGGCCCTCTAATGAGGAGCACAAAACAATACCTTGCCGCACAAATAATCCCCCCCCAGGCAACGCATAAGCAAAGACACACATGCACATCTCATTAGTCATTAGACAGGTGAAATGAAGTCAACACAACTCAATCAACCCTCATTAGGTGATCAGGTGAAAACAAAAATTCAGCCTATCATTGTACTCAACAGAACAAAGGATTTCATCGCAGCCAAACACAAACACGGTCCGCCATTGTGTTGATGGGGTGTTTGCTGTGTGCAAAGCTCGTGAACTCTCTAGCAAATCCGAAGGGAAACCAGGGACTCGCACGACACGACTAGGTCACAGTCGATAATGGGCTATAAATCTAAGATATTGAAGGTATTGCAAACCATGGCAAAGGGGTTAACGAGAATGGTGGGTCGATAAAAATCCATTTTTCATTCGAAAAAGTCGTCTCCGCTAGACAATGGATGCTTTTGCCTTTTTATTTTCCATTGCAGAGAGCAGAGGAAAACTCAATGGAGCGTGTAGAGTCTGTGCGCTTTAGGAAGGGTCCTAGTTCTGGCGAGCTAAAATTTGGCTCTAGAGGATCTATCACAAATGATTCCTGTGCAAATATATCGTTCGCTACGCGATATTTGAAGCCTGGGAGCAAATAAATTCGTCTCCTAATTCTTGGCTAAACAACCCTTTATGTCATGTCAGCTTTCTAATGGGTTACTGAACTTTTTTATACAACGTACTTTGATAATGGGTCCTCACTTCAGGAAAAAGATCTGGATGGTATTCAATCCCCACTGTTCTCCATGAGATATTTGAAGGCTGGACACAAATAAATTTTATAGTTCCAATAAGTAAATCTTTGAGATTTTTTTCTATCAAACTCTCTGCCACACTCTCCAACAATTCCACGCATTGCTCTCTGATTGTTAAAAACATCTTTAAGGATGTAATGTTTTCATGTTCAAACGAAGTGCTCGTTAAGCAGGCTTATGACATCACACATTTGAATTTGTCTTTCATCTTGGCCCTCTAATGAGGAGCACAAAACAATACCTTGCCGCACAAATAATCCCCCCCCAGGCAACGCATAAGCAAAGACACACATGCACATCTCATTAGTCATTAGACAGGTGAAATGAAGTCAACACAACTCAATCAACCCTCATTAGGTGATCAGGTGAAAACAAAAATTCAGCCTATCATTGTACTCAACAGAACAAAGGAAGAAATCAATCTGATTAAGTCCGCTTGACGCATCACACGTGTAACAGGATCGAAATTTGAATGAGTTCGTAGCAGCACAGTTTTCCTTCACTTGCAGGTTAATAAGTGAGTAGGACGCTCGCACGCTTGCCAGCCGGCAAATCAAGCCGATCGAAGAAGATTCCATCAAATCATCACACAAAAAAGGAGGACTTTGTGATTCGTTCGACGAGGTTGACTGTTTGATTTGATTAGAAAACAGTACGGTAACGAAACCTTCACAAAACAAAGGTTTGCTCGTGTTGGCAGGAGCTTCTTGTTGTTTCTCGGGCAGTAAGCAGTAAGTGTGTACACCTTTCAGTATAATAAAAATCGAAGGGTGATGGCCAAATCCTGTAACCGTAAATAACAGCATCACCCGGTAGCAGTTAAATCAATGGAAGCATCACCATCACGAGCGTTCGGGCTTCTTTGCTGACGATCCTAACGACATTACAAATCCCTTTTTCGGCTCTTTTTTCGCCATTTTTTTCCGAACATTTCCAAGAGCTCCGAAGACGGGGCTGTCTTTGTCGTATCTATCGGCGACATACACACTAGGCGACGGGAGAAAATGTTGCGAATATTCGTCTTTTCGGCACTCCCGGACACAACAGGCATGTCAACCAGCCAGCATCTTCCCTACTCTCAGTCCCATCTAGAGCGCACTGCCACCACGTACTACACGAATATCAATTTGTGTTATAAATATTAATTTTTCAATTTTCCTACACAATCAGAATTCATATCCAACGTTCCTCAGCGTCTCGTTCTCCCTTCTTCCTTGCTAGTACGATTTGCGTTTCACGTTATTTCGTTATGCAGCCCACTGAATATTGCCGAACCGGAAGGGAGATTCGTCTCAAACGCAATTTGGCTCGTTTTCGCTGGTTCCGGGTGTGGTACGGGAGTACCACAGCAACAGAGCAAAAAGAATGCCAAAAGTGCCGAAAAATATTTGCAGCTCGTTTCGCTCTTGGACCCCGTTTGTTGCTACTGCTGCTTGGTTCTGTGTGTGTGTGTTCGTAGATAATCCAATTTACATTTCCTTTTTGTCGGCTTCAAACGACTACGGCCTGTACACAACAACACCAGTGTACATGCGTACTTAGCTGATGCCCCTGTACGGGTAAGGATGGAGAAATTCTCAACCTCAACTTCGGCGTACCGATTTACCCTAAAAAGACATACTGAGACAAGCCGAAGAGTTGTTGTAGAGGCCGAATATCAGAAATTCTGTTTAATGTCGAATTTGGCAAGGCTTTTTTTTGGCAAGTGAAAGCAGGCAGAGTATTTGATATGTGGACGCGTGTGTACAGGTGCCTCCGATTCACAGCTAATATTTTCCAATTTGTTTCTCGAGAAGAACGGGCCATACGAGTTGGGGGTTTGAATGGCTATGTGTGGACAGATAACGAGCTTGATATAATCGCAACACTTGAAAACTGATCGTTTGGATGAGATGAATTGTTTTTGTGAAGAAAGATAAAAGAAAAATCGGATTTAATACAATGTATACTAGACGTATATTAAGTAAACGTTCTTAACGATAAATAGATGAATAAAGATGTAATAGAAAACTACGTCTAAAAAATATAAAGTTATAGCAAAAATCTTTGTATAAACGATGAGTAAAATGATTCAAATGATCAAATGTCTGTTGTAGAAATGTTTATCATGATTTTAAGTAAAACACTATTAAAAATTAAGCAAAACATTGAAACAAACAACACCTCAGAAAATCGTTTGTTTATCTTGAGTTAGTTAAGTATAAATGATAAATTTTCGAATCGTATTATAATTAGTAATATTTTAAATATAAAATTTAATAACCATCATCATCATCAAAAATCGGAAGAAGATTCCATCAAATCATCACACAAAAAAGGAGGACTTTGTGATTCGTTCGACGAGGTTGACTGTTTGATTTGATTAGAAAACAGTACGGTAACGAAACCTTCACAAAACAAAGGTTTGCTCGTGTTGGCAGGAGCTTCTTGTTGTTTCTCGGGCAGTAAGCAGTAAGTGTGTACACCTTTCAGTATAATAAAAATCGAAGGGTTATGGCCAAATCCTGTAACCGTAAATAACAGCATCACCCGGTAGCAGTTAAATCAATGGAAGCATCACCATCACGAGCGTTCGGGCTTCTTTGCTGACGATCCTAACGACATTACAAATCCCTTTTTCGGCTCTTTTTTCGCCATTTTTTTCCGAACATTTCCAAGAGCTCCGAAGACGGGGCTGTCTTTGTCGTATCTATCGGCGACATACACACTAGGCGACGGGAGAAAATGTTGCGAATATTCGTCTTTTTGGCACCACACTAGGCGACGGGAGAAAATGTTGCGAATATTCGTCTTTTCGGCACTCCCGGACACAACAGGCATGTCAACCAGCCAGCATCTTCCCGGCTCTCAGTCCCATCTAGAGCGCACTGCCACCACGTACTACACGAATATCAATTTGTGTTATAAATATTAATTTTTCAATTTTCCTACACAATCAGAATTCATATCCAACGTTCCTCAGCGTCTCGTTCTCCCTTCTTCCTTGCTAGTACGATTTGCGTTTCACGTTATTTCGTTATGCAGCCCACTGAATATTGCCGAACCGGAAGGGAGATTCGTCTCAAACGCAATTTGGCTCGTTTTCGCTGGTTCCGGGTGTGGTACGGGAGTACCACAGCAACAGAGCAAAAAGAATGCCAAAAGTGCCGAAAAATATTTGCAGCTCGTTTCGCTCTTGGACCCCGTTTGTTGCTACTGCTGCTTGGTTCTGTGTGTGTGTGTTCGTAGATAATCCAATTTACATTTCCTTTTTGTCGGCTTCAAACGACTACGGCCTGTACACAACAACACCAGTGTACATGCGTACTTAGCTGATGCCCCTGTACGGGTAAGGATGGAGAAATTCTCAACCTCAACTTCGGCGTACCGATTTACCCTAAAAAGACATACTGAGACAAGCCGAAGAGTTGTTGTAGAGGCCGAATATCAGAAATTCTGTTTAATGTCGAATTTGGCAAGGCTTTTTTTTGGCAAGTGAAAGCAGGCAGAGTATTTGATATGTGGACGCGTGTGTACAGGTGCCTCCGATTCACAGCTAATATTTTCCAATTTGTTTCTCGAGAAGAACGGGCCATACGAGTTGGGGGTTTGAATGGCTATGTGTGGACAGATAACGAGCTTGATATAATCGCAACACTTGAAAACTGATCGTTTGGATGAGATGAATTGTTTTTGTGAAGAAAGATAAAAGAAAAATCGGATTTAATACAATGTATACTAGACGTATATTAAGTAAACGTTCTTAACGATAAATAGATGAATAAAGATGTAATAGAAAACTACGTCTAAAAAATATAAAGTTATAGCAAAAATCTTTGTATAAACGATGAGTAAAATGATTCAAATGATCAAATGTCTGTTGTAGAAATGTTTATCATGATTTTAAGTAAAACACTATTAAAAATTAAGCAAAACATTGAAACAAACAACACCTCAGAAAATCGTTTGTTTATCTTGAGTTAGTTAAGTATAAATGATAAATTTTCGAATCGTATTATAATTAGTAATATTTTAAATATAAAATTTAATAACCATCATCATCATCAAAAATCGCCATTTCTTTTCCGAACATTTCCAAGAGCTCCGAAGACGGGGCTGTCTTTGTCGTATCTATCGGCGACATACACACTAGGCGACGGGAGAAAATGTTGCGAATATTCGTCTTTTCGGCACTCCCGGACACAACAGGCATGTCAACCAGCCAGCATCTTCCCGGCTCTCAGTCCCATCTAGAGCGCACTGCCACCACGTACTACACGAATATCAATTTGTGTTATAAATATTAATTTTTCAATTTTCCTACACAATCAGAATTCATATCCAACGTTCCTCAGCGTCTCGTTCTCCCTTCTTCCTTGCTAGTACGATTTGCGTTTCACGTTATTTCGTTATGCAGCCCACTGAATATTGCCGAACCGGAAGGGAGATTCGTCTCAAACGCAATTTGGCTCGTTTTCGCTGGTTCCGGGTGTGGTACGGGAGTACCACAGCAACAGAGCAAAAAGAATGCCAAAAGTGCCGAAAAATATTTGCAGCTCGTTTCGCTCTTGGACCCCGTTTGTTGCTACTGCTGCTTGGTTCTGTGTGTGTGTGTTCGTAGATAATCCAATTTACATTTCCTTTTTGTCGGCTTCAAACGACTACGGCCTGTACACAACAACACCAGTGTACATGCGTACTTAGCTGATGCCCCTGTACGGGTAAGGATGGAGAAATTCTCAACCTCAACTTCGGCGTACCGATTTACCCTAAAAAGACATACTGAGACAAGCCGAAGAGTTGTTGTAGAGGCCGAATATCAGAAATTCTGTTTAATGTCGAATTTGGCAAGGCTTTTTTTTGGCAAGTGAAAGCAGGCAGAGTATTTGATATGTGGACGCGTGTGTACAGGTGCCTCCGATTCACAGCTAATATTTTCCAATTTGTTTCTCGAGAAGAACGGGCCATACGAGTCGAGGCTTGAATGGCTATGTGTGGACAGATAACGAGCTTGATATAATCGCAACACTTGAGAAATGATCGTTTGGATGAGATGAATTGTTTTTGTGAAGAAAGATAAAAGAAAAATCGGATTTAATATAATGTATACTAGTCGTATATCAAGTTAACGTTCTTAACGATAAATAGACGAATAATAATAGAAAACTACGTCTAAAAAATATAAAATTATAGCAAAAATCTTTGTATAAACGATAAGTAAAATGATTCAAATGATCAAATGTCTGTTGTAGAAATGTTTATCATGATTTTAAGTAAAACATTGTTCAAAATTAAGCAAAACATTGAAACAAACAACACCTCAGAAAATCGTTTGTTTATCTTGAGTTAGTTAAGTATAAATGATAAATTTTCGAAGCGTAGAATAATTAGTAATATTTTAAATATAAAATTTAATAACCATCATCATCATCAAAAATCGATACGAACGAACTTATAGTAGATAGACTAGCTTATTCCAGACACTTATCATTTCGACAAATGGTTACTTTTGCTACACTGTCTTATCGCTTGCAGACAACCCGTCTGGGGGAAAAAATCGACCCTTAACCCTCTAGTAAAGGGAAAAGATCAAAGCGATCGAAATGCCAACACCGATTCACGCGTTTCAATCGAAAATGCATCACAGGTTTCGAGGCAAATCCTTGGAGGTTTTCAGGGTTTAGAAAAACACCGAAGCATAATTGGCTGAGCGATACACTGACAGCAGCAGCCGGTCGAACCCCCGTTCCGAACTCCGGAAGCAAAGTAGCGTGTGCGAGTGTCATGTGCTGCCAGAAAGGACGAGGGTGAGTTATCAGTTGATACCCACCCTAGTACACTTTCACTGCTAATAGAAAAATGACAAAAACGAGGCAGAATTTAAAAGGAAACGATTCGAGAAATGGGTGCCTTTCGTCTGGTGATTTAATGATTTGTGTTTCGGTGTAGGACGGTGTGCAAAAACTGCATTGAAGAGTCCCGAATCCGGACTGCCATTAAACTTTCACCATCAGTTGGGTCTGATGGTCTTAAAATCGAACCACCCCTAACGCTTCACGCCAGTGGTGAGCGAAGCACGCATCTTCCGCCCTATTCCCAAGTCCAGGCTGGATAGAAGGAGATTCACTTTAATGGATTTTCCGTAGCCAAATTCGTGCGATAAGCAGGACAACTCACAGCGAGGGTTCGAACTGCATCCCTAAACTAGAGAGACAGAAAAAAGGGAATAAGTTCCATTTGTCGTTAGGCTCACAGGATGCGAGGCCTCGGTCGGGGGCGAAAGATATCCGAACCGTAATTAATTTATTATCATTGCCGCTCGACTGAATTTTCTGGCGAATTGTATCTCCGGGGCGTACCGAACGGCTAGTCCCCCTAGTCGCGTCTGCATTTCACCTGCAGTGCTGACCACAGCAGGAAGTAAAAATAAAGTCGTCACAGTGTGTTTCGAGCTCTATGTTCTTCAAGAAAATTGTAACATTTTTCTACCGTACCACAAAACCAGACCAGAATTCCGTAACCCTCCTGTTAATTATTTAACCACCATCACACCGGTTTCATTTGTCCTGCGGCGCCTTATCGTTACGCTTCAGCCAGTGTGTTGCGATCGAATCGAAATCGATTTGTTCCGAATTAAATACGGACCATCGTCACCCCACGGCAACTTATCGGCTGCCAATGAAGCGCGATCCCTGTGTGCCAAATGAGCTGTCGCCTTTTTCTTTTGTACCCGTGGATACAAGACATTCGGTGGCCGTGTTCTGCACGACATAAAGGCAACCCTCCTCGTCTTGCTTCGCCTTTGTTGCAGATTCTTTAATTAAGTTTTATTCTTTTCGCGCACAGATGATACGCAGGTTTCGGTTGGTAATGACAGTGCGTTCAGCTTCGCTCGGGATGTTGGGAGATAAACTGGCACGATGGAATTGTGGTGCGTGTTAATGTGCTGTAGTAAATCATAATTGCTTTTGCCATAATCTGGTACGACACATCGGATTTTGGGGAATCGAGAATGTATGGATGGTTTCGGTGGCAAAGGTGGACCACGGGATGGCGAAAAGCAATTATTCGGATGCTATAAGCGTTGGTGTGATGTGATGTAGATAGTGTTTCAACTTCGAGAGGTTTCGCTTAATGGTCCTGACAGATGAGAGTGTAATTAAGATTTTATTTAAATTCATTATATAAGATCTAGCAATTTCATAACATAAAACAGTCCTTCTGGCTGTGAATTGTTTAGTGACGAAGAAGTTATTAATTGTAATAAGACGATCAATTGAACGCCTGTATTCTAGAAGAAACAGATCAAGCAGATCAAGAGCAGTAGAGCCGTTTAGCCTCAAACAGTAAAAATACGTCCAAAAAAAATTCAAGGCTTACGAATCATAGGCCCCAACATTGGATATCTTGACATCTTATTCTAGTTCTTTCTGTCGCCCGTAACGCCCGTTAGTATGTAGTTATATAGTTTGATTCTAATAGTAGTGATTAAAATAGCTTTAAGTGTTTCCAGTCATGTTACTGAATTGCTGAAAGATAATCCCTATTCTTACACCACGAACTAATGATTCAAAATACATATTGCATACCTCCAGGCGTTCGCAATCATTGTTTTTGTCTTGACATCAAACAAGTTTCTCATAATTAAACTAACTCTATTCCTTTAACTTCCAATATAATTCATTCGTCAAACAGATGTTCCTTTCCAAGCGCACAATACCGCAATCAGAACCGCAGCCAGCGTCAATCTTTGTACAATGTGCAAATTTAACCTCACCCACGGCAAATATACTATTTATAAAATGCAACCGCTAAAAGACAGGCGGCATTTCATTGCTTTTCACCGAAAAGCACCGTCCCAGCCTTCCCAGAACCGCCACACTGGTGTGGCGATATGGTAAGAAATGATAGGCAATTCATATTGTGGACGCCTGCCTTGTCCGTCTGGTAAGCCTGAACGACCCCCAAGGATTCAGACGGAGCACCACCAGTTTCGCGGAAAATTTCGCGCTCACTTCCATTCATCTTTCGCTACGGGCAAACGGAGGGTAGCACAGCAGTAGCGAAAGGCCGTCGCTAAAATTAGCCTTTGCACCGTTTGTCAAGCGGCGACGGGTTGCAAAACCCACAAGTCACTGAGCTTGCCTGGAAAATCGCTGCGCTTGTTCGGGAGATAACGCGCGAACGACTGGTGTTGGAAAATGTGAACAAGAAAAATGACTTGCTTAACCAGCTCGCTGCAAAAAGAAACCAGACGGGCACGCTCGACGCGTATGATGATGAAGGAACGGCGATCCTAACCTCAGAGGCTCATACCTTCTTGGCAGCTATTTATGCGCCTCCATAACTCTCTTTTCGCAAAACCCTGTCAAGTCGGAGGTTGTCATTTATTGCAACCTGCTAGGTGGAGAACGACGGGTTGAACGGGTTGAAGTATGTAGAAGGGGTCGAGTGTCATCGGAACATGCAATTCCGATGCGCTGAAATCCACTTGAGCGCCTGCCTGCCAACAGACAAAAGGCCAAACAGCAGTACCCGGGCCAGTGGCAACCGGGGATCAAACCTGCTTCACTCTGACGTGCTTACACATTAGATGAACATGACACTCGCCACAAACCCCCGGGAAGGTGAAAGGATTAGGGGGAGGGAAGATGAGGCATCCAGCATCCGGTCTTCTTGCTTCCGGTGGATGCACCATTTCCGGGACAGAGTGTTCTTTTCGCTATTTTTCTACAACCATGTTCCGCCCCAAAAGCATTCGCTTGAACGCTCCAACTGATGCAAAGTGACACACTGGATGTGTGTGTGCGTGTGTGTGTATGGGTTTAGTGCATGCAGTGAATAAATATGAAAAGTGAGTGTGCATTTTGTGCGGAAGTTCGCCACCCCGTGTCCGCTCTCGGGTTAAAGAATGTCCGCGCTGTCCTGTTGCCGTCGCCTTAACGCTTCCGCGCTTGAGGATTTGTGTGGGATGGGCGAAAATCATGTACTTGTCGATGGGAGATCGGCTTGCAAAATAGCTGTTTATTGTTGCTGGCTGATGCATGTCTTTGTGGCTCTGAGGAAGGCATAACGACGCAGAAGGAGCTCAAAAGTCAAATAATAGGTACAATGTTGCGATCAGAAGACGTTACTTTGTAACATAATTTTTAGCAAAACTCTAAAGAAGGCTTATAATGAAATATTAATGGAGTAATAAGAGATTAAAGAGAAACTCTGTAGGTTTCTTATTTTTAATATGAAAAAGGTTATAAATCATTTAACAGTTTTATTTCGTTTCCACAACATCCCAAATATTGAAAATGTGCATACCAGCTTCATTCACAACACAAATGTGACGTAAAATATTTATGACATTTACGGTCAACTCCTACATGTACTGCGTGGCCTCGTTCACGGGACACTCAGCCAAGACAAGACATTACGTTACGGCGATGGCTTTACGGTTCGCTTTACGTGACAACTTATTCATTAACATCCCATATCCCAAATGGTTGGTCAAACCATAAAATCATCAGCTGCAAGAGATGCACCCGAGCCCGGGTCGGTCGGTGGAAAACCTGTGGAAAGTATAATTTGATGTGACATTATGGTTATTTTCGCTCCCTTTTAGCTTGCTGGGGTAGCCCTTCCTTGCACTGCTTCCCCGACACGCTCTTTGTGCGTTTCTCCTTTACATATTCACCTGTTTCACGCTCTTCGAAACCTCGGGGCCGCCTTCGAAAGCTGGCGCTCATAAAAATGTTAATTTAAAATCATAATATGATTCCATTATGCTGTCGCACACGTAAGGTCGCACTCTTAACCTGCTAAAGTTCGCTGGGATAGACGAAAACAACCACATTTTTAAGGGGTATTTTTATTTCGTGATGAAGAAAATTGGAGAAAAACCAAACCGAAGCACACATCGGATTATGTTCCCTTTGCGGTATTTCTGGCTTTGTTTACTAATTGAGGGTTGGTGTTTTTCGAGCATAAACATACAATATCTCTCTTAGCGTGTATGCGAATCACTTTGTAGAGGCCATGTTGTGTGGTGAAACCTCGTGGTTCACCACACAACAATGCTTGAGACGCAGTTTTACAAAACGGTCTTAATCTCATTACACCATTCGTTAGTGATGATTGTATTTCGGGGACGATGCAGGCCGGTAAGCTGATTTAGGTAGTTCACGGTGTTTGTTGTGGTGCAGTAGATTGTGAAGAGATTAAGAAGGGTGCGTGTGTGGTTTTGTTGCAAAAATATTTGCATTTAAAATCATTCAATTGATACGGAACTGCGCAGGGGAAAAGTGGTTTTAATGAGCGAGAAATACAAAAGTATTCATTGGGTAAAAGGATTATTGTTTGGCAGGGCATAGGACATTGGAAGGATACATGAGAACATTCTTTTAAATTTCTGATTAGATTTTTAGAGTCTTTACTTGGAGGCTCAATATCTATAAATCATTTGAGTTTGTCGTACATTTGGAGAATGATCAAGGTGCAGAAAACATTTAATTGTAGCTCGCTTATGGAGCAGATCTATTGCAAAGATTGTCTTAAAGCAAGAATTGGAAACATTATAATTGACATCCATGGAACAAAAACTAAAATCATACACAGAAAGGTGGTGTACCTTTGACAATATTCGAAGCTTCATCAGCATAACTCAAGACCATATACCTCACAGTTAAGTTAATAAATGCTTTTCAGTCTCGTTCCAGAGTGAAATGTACCGAAAGATTAACCAATAATTGGATCAATTTTATTTACGAATCCTCCAGAAGTTGCAGCAGTATAACCCATATGATGATCTCACTGTTGTGCAATTTCTGACTTGGCGTACTCTAACGCATAGCTCTAACGACATCATACTCATCATCATCACTCTATAATGGGAATATGAGAACTCATCATCTAACTGTATCGACTTTTGGATCTTGAAGGCTAGCATAAGGTCTTCTCTTAAAAACAAAAACAGTGTCTTGAAAATGTCTAAATATTGTACAGCGAGTATGATTCTCATTGGCTGGCTATATTATAAGACAGATCTTTATTTCAGGTTTCCAAAACCTTGGACATTAACAACATCGGTGTTTAATATTGAAGAAAAAACTATCATTAGGAGATCACATTGAGTAGACCAAATGATTAGTTGACAATGGTTCTTGACCAGGCTGAAGTGTTAAAGTGGTAGATTCAAATAAGTTACTACTATCCAAATGACAAAGATGCTAACGATGTTCTATTTAACTTAGAAAATAACCGATTAAGGTATTTTCAGCTTTTTACTCTCAAAGTAATCTCAGTAAAGGTACTTTATCTTGATTCTCCTAGAGATCCTTAAGATATTGAAGCAGGGATCTATTCTACTCGTAAACGAACACACCCAAAAGCAACATAAATCATATTTGTCGCGTTCCCTTAACCTCACACCCAATTGCACCATTTTTCACTCATAGACATTCCACTTTATGATGCCTTTGTTTTGGAACTATAATTTACCATTACGCACTGATAAATTGTTCAGATGATGCTTCCTTCCAAAACGAAAACCTAAAAATGCTTCCTTTAGGCCACTAGAAGTAATAGTTGGCGCCCCGTTACTATCCTACCTACATTTCACCATCGTAAAATGGCCGGAAACCGGAAAAGCACCGAAAAGAATATTTATAGTTTTGTTTTGCAACGCGCCGTTCGCGGAACAAAATTTTCCTAACTGCTCGAAAAGTTTACTGACGCCACCTTACGTACGATTTGTTCGCGCGTTATGCATTGTTGCAGCGTTATGCTTTCGATATTTGTCGCAGAAATAAATCGAATAAACTTTGGCGCGCGAATGAATTGTGCGCGATTGTGACCGGGTTTCGCTTCGTGCAAAATGGCACGCTAGGCTATGGTGTGAAAAGTGGTTGGTTTTCTGTTTTTTTTTTCTACATCTCGGCACGAAAAGTAAAAAATGACTCAAGTCCTTAGGGTGCCTTTAAGGCTTATCCCGCAAGAGGGTCCATCCTTTTGGGAACAGTTGTAGA
Organism: Anopheles maculatus; assembly: GCA_002091835.1. Classification (NCBI taxonomy): domain Eukaryota; kingdom Metazoa; phylum Arthropoda; class Insecta; order Diptera; family Culicidae; genus Anopheles; species Anopheles maculatus. The sequence continues at coordinate 223,095 of KZ061990.1, forward strand.
TAAGCGTTCTGCTTTGTTCAAAATTACAATCAATCACCGAATGAATCCGGTTCGATTTGTAGCAACAAAAAAAAAGTTTCTTTTTGGGGATTCCGTTTTTTTGTTGACAGATTTCGTTTTTCGTTTTTGGGAAATTGTGAACCTGAACAGAACAAAACAAACGAGGAAAAAGAATGATTGGTTGAGCTAAAGTTTGGGCTACGAATCCCGGAGGAGTTTTGACTGCTTTTTTACAGTGAAAAGAACAGAGAGTTCTGCTCGTTTTTTTTCTGGTTCGCTCTCAAGGGAGAAATTGTGCAACAATAACAAAAAATGGCTAGAATAGAATCGATAAAATCCCACCAGCGGATGAGGAAGCGGAAAGCTTCGAACGCTCACCTATACGCCGGTGAGAATATATAAGCTCGATATGCAAATTGATTTCCATCAGTTAGAACCGGCACCAGAACTCCGTACAGAATCAACAATCCGGTGAAATTTCGCGGGAAATCGGGAGTCCAGGGAGGACATCCGGATAAACGGGGGACGGTTGTAGCTGTATGTGCGAGACGTTGAAATCCGGTGTGTCCCTTGTCAGGATATGCACAACGCCAGGGGATACATAGCCAGCGTTTCCTATGAGTGTGTGTGAGTGTTCGAATGTCCTGTTGGAACCATATCGCTAGATAAAATCGCACCACATATTCAGCTACCGGTCGGTACAATGCTAACAGCAGTAATAGCATCCCGAGCACGTGAAAACCCCTGTTGTGCATTCGTGTGCATGCAGAAATGCTTTGGAACGAACAGGAAAAAAAGGAAACCCCCGACGCTCCACTAAACCCCCCCACCCCCTCCCCCCCATTACCAGGGTTGGGAACCAACGCTCATGCAAGCATAAATAGGCAAATCGGTGGAATGTGTTTCCGGTTTAAATAAAATTCAATGATCGGTCGCGCCCAATCGAGTACGGTTCGGGTGCGACTACAAGGAGGTCGCTTTTCTTTTTTTTGCGCACCTGTGTGAAGAGCCTGGCATGAGCGGTGCGAGTTGTACCAGGCCCCTGAATGATGACGAAGTTCATGAATAAAATATTGCTCCATTTGTTCGCAGGCCGGCGTCCGGTTGCTTCTTATTGCTGTAGGACCATTTTCTCGTTTATTGCAAGGTTTAGCTAAATGGACCTTTGGATCGTGTTTTAAAGGTGCTATTTTGATGATAGAACAATCAGGAGTTAAAAGACATGAAGAATTGCAGAATCAAATCAAATATAAATACAAAATATCTAAAAAACTAAAATAAAAAAATGAACAACTTTAAAGAAAATCAAACGTGGTTTATAGAAAAGTTTGTAATAAAAAAAATTAAAACTGAGAAAACACTTAAAATGAGCGAATTAAATACGAGATAAATGAATCTAAGCGAACATATTCTCTGTCCTATTTGGCTAAACAACCTTAGAACGTCATGACCTGCCATATTTTCTTTGTTTCACTTCGACATACAAGTAGTTGGTTAATTAATCATGCATAGGGCATATTCTAGTATTGGTTGTAATCCATATCACATGATGCATATATAATGTTTGACAATGTCTGACCTTTAATAGTATTAGCTCTCTAAGATATCAAAAAACATCGTACTAAAAGAACTTAATGTTATAAATTTAAATTAACACGGATAATTATCCTTTCGTAAACAATTATGATTTGATATTATGACGGATTATTTATTAAGTTAAGTACAGATTTTAAATAGCGAAAAATGCTAACAAAATATCTTTTCCAAATGTTTTCAAATTTCATTCAAAGTAGCTAGTCTCAACAAACATTGTACGTGAAATATCCATTTAATGAATGGTGCCGGACATTGTCCCAACACTGATACATCTCTGCACTCCTTATAGCTTACCTGTAATATCATTCAAACTCGCATCGAGATATTTAAATTATCTCGTACAGAAAAAGCCGCCAGTCGGAAAGTGAGCGATAAGCGATCGTGAGATACTGTCGCAAACGGTCGCGCGCGCACAACATGCCAACTGACGGAATTTTAATGTGTCCAACCTTCATCTGTGTCGCTCTTTGCTCTCTCTCTCTCTCCCTCTCCACGAATTGCAATGCAATTTTGTTATGGAAATTATGCAATCGTGCTGCACAACCAGAGCACGTTGCAGCTAGACAAAATAAAAGCATAAAAGCGACCGACGAGATTTTATTATTCAACGGCGGATGATTGCCGCCATCGGTGGTGTGAGATGGCCCGGACAGTATTTTAATGAAAACCCATTTTCCAAAACCACACCTTACCATAGCATAAAACTCTGGGGATTTTCATTTACAACTAAAACATCAAAAACGTTGCACTGTTCGGAATGGGCAATGGTAGTACTCCAGCGGGATAGTTGTGACAACATCAAAACCCACGCCTTGTATAGGTATGCCAGGACCTCCCAGACACATCAATAGACCGATTGGAATGGCAACAGTAAACACGAGGTGTTTTCGCGTCCGGATTAGGGGAGAGTGAGAAAAGCATCCTGCCAGTGAAAACTGTCAATCAAACAAACGCCAAAGGGGGACACCCCGATAGTCCTCAGTGAGGCTAACTGAGCGGACTTTCGCACGACTTCCGGGGTTTTGATTTTTACCTAAACGATTACAGCTCCATTTTCCTCTCGCGTCCTTTTTTTTGTCTACCCAACAAAACGGGCTTGGTCCTCTAAAGGCCGTCAACTGGACCCCAGCCAAGCCTCCGCCGGTCGATGACATTGACAGAGAAATCGTTTTTCCAATCAAATTTACATATTTTTGCCACCCATTCAGCTACCCTTGGTTGCCGTTGGCAATCTCGGATGATAAAAAAATGCTTGGGGGAAGATCTAGCGAGGGTCACAGCAAGCAAGGTATGAAAATAGTTGCAAAAAGGATAATCCGAAAACCCTTGCTGACGAATACAGAAGCTTCCTTATTGCTGCTGTCAACCTCTCATCATCACTTCACGACACGAAGACTGATCAAGCTGGACGGAGCTTAGGCGAAAGGAGGCTTACGGAGGAAGCGTGCGTTGTATAAACGGATGCGGAAAAACGACCTATCCCTCCAGTCCAGTCACACCCGGGGATTGACGAAGGCCGCTCTACTTCGATTCGCGGTCGATCAAATATTGACTATCGGTAAGCCATTATTGAGCAAGGGAAAACCCCCGATGGGGAGCAAAAATACAGTCAGAAGGTTATTCCGCTATTGAAAGACAGAATGTAAAAGAATAAATTGAAGGCTTGGTCTTGGGCAGGAAAGAAGTAACAAAAAATCACCAGACAGCTGCCAATATCTGCAAAACATTTAAATCATATTCTTATGCAAATGTCGTTTTTTTCTTCGATTTTTTTTTTGGGTTTGCCGTTTTCATTCAACGATGGTACTTTGTCCTTTCAGAAGCTTTAGAAGCTGGTTTTATTGGTTTTCTTAACATTACTTGTGATCCTTATACGCTTTGGATAGCTTTCGTCCGTATCTGTATGCGTGTTAACCATATTCTTGGTTAAGGAATGTTTAAACATAGAATTCAAGTGATAAAAAAGGGAATAAAAGAAAAAGAGGAGCGCTGAGCAGAACTGGCAAGAAAATTTGACGAATTGGTTATCAAGTAAAAACATGCCCTTGTAACTAATAAGAACACTAACTAAATATAGAATTTAAGAAACTACTGAAACTTTAACTAAAATTCTTTCACGAAAACATCTAACACAGCACTTGAAAGAACTATGCAAATGCAAATATAAAAGGAAAATTGACCTCAAACCCTTATTTGAGCTGTCAAATTTTACAACAAATTAAATAGAAAATAAGTGTTAAAAAGGTATAAGTGTGAGAGGAGCTAGGCTACAGCTCAAATGTTTAATATGAAGTTTTGCCAAAGAATTTGTGTCGAAAATAATTTTGAGAAATATTTTGTTTGACAGCTTTTTTATTTATTTCATGTTCATTAAATATTCTAGCTATATAACTTCAATATAAATTAAAGCTCAAGCATGTAATAAAATATCTTTTTCAAGCTCACATGCGTGTAAGAGTACAGCTTGCTCAAACAAATTTCCAAAAGCTGCACACAAATCATTCAAGAAAGCAAAAATAGAATCGATTGATTGAATTTCCTTGCGTCAAATGTGAGCATATTCTTCGAGCATGCAAAAGGCACGCAGACTTATATGCATTTACTACTGGAAGTATGGAAGTATCTTTCCAGTACCAGCAGTAGAACAAATATGATGCTTCGCTTGCTTCACCGACACAAGGTGTTACCGGAAGCAGCCCACAGGGTACGGTAAGCGATGAACACTTCTTGCAACTGATTGAGATGCTCCCGAGTAGTTGACGATGGGGAAGAAGCAGTAGATGAAAAAGAAAAACTATGGGAAACGACGCCAAGTAAATATTGGCACTATACACATCATCATTCTTTCCAATTTTGCGTATCCAAGGATCGTGCCCAGGACGCGTACGATCAAACGTTCCCGTCGGCGTACTCAAGGACGAATGATGGGTGATGTCGTAATTTTCCTAGCGCTCTCGTGCGTCCTTGCCTTACCTTTCGTAGAAATATATTAAAAAAAACCCTCCTGAAAGACTCATGAATGTTGCAAATCATCACCAATTTGCCGTGTTCCATATCCCCGATATATCTCGTCTAGGGTGTGCGGATGGTATCAACGCGTGTGCACTTCCAGACTGCGGGAACGAAATGCATGTAGCCCGCAGCATCGTTGCCGGAAGTCATGAGCAGTAGCAGGGAACGAGTTGAAAAGACGAACTACATTGAAAACGCTCAAGGATGGTTAGTGTCTTCCCGGGGTGAGAGATGAGGAATGGAACCATTTTTCTTGGCTCACCTGATGTTGGCATCAACCACACACGGGAACGAGAGTCACAGGATGTGCAATTCATATTTCAATGTGGAACGGTTGAGAGCAGGGCGTGCATTGTGTTGTACAGGACGTGTACATAGGTAAGAGATTTCCAAATAAGTTTGCCACAGCTTTATCCAACCGGATTTCATTTGTCAACAATGGCTAGAGCATGCTCAGAATTTAAAATACAGAGAAGGAAACAAGCAAACTTAAAGCTATCACGTGCTTTTCCTGATAGAGCAGTCTTCAGGGTACTGCAATTTTGTAACGCAGATCTACGGCTATAGCAATATCGCTGGTAAGAAATGGAAGGTAAAAATAATCTAATTAACGCTCGTCTTGGTTTATGGCGCTCTGAAGCTACGTATAAAACCAACGTGACTACCACATTGTTAAAACCTACAACAAAGTGCCACCATCTGGCAACAATATCTGCCACTGGCGGAAATAGGTCACTGCCGAGATCAAACGGAAAACATAGTTTTTAAGCTGCGGTTAGCTTTTAACGCTATCAAGCTCGAAACCACATAGCACCCTCGTTAGTTAGTGATGTAGCTTAATAAAAACCAACCTACGTGACGCCTGTTTTTCCTCTCACTAGATGGCGCTGTGCAGAATTCCTCTGTACTAGGTTTTTGTGTTACAAGGTCCCAATTTAAGGATAGGCACTTGCCCCAGTGACCAAAAACGAAAGGGCGTTAAGCAAATAAAGCATCGCTACAAGAATAATAATCAGATCAATGTTACTCACTCGCCCGTGTACTGGTTGAGGTACTAACAACAGCAACACTAATTGCAGTGAACTTGAAAATTAATTTTCAAAACCTTTGTACTCCTCCCCAAAGCTCCATTAGCAACAAAAGAAAGAGAGTTCACGGTAGCAAAATAGATTATCTGCTCGTTGGAACCAGCTCGGTACCAGCGTAGTCTTCAAAAGTGTAGTGAACTCGCTTTTTATAGCGTCACAGGCCAACAGAGGCCGGCTACAGTAGTGCATGCACCGTGCAGTAGTAGTACAATAGTACGCGAGCGCACTCGCCGTGATTTATTAGATGATTTTAATTAGAAAACATAATTACATTTTCCCGCCTGACACGGTTTACAACGTTCCGGGTACGTAGCAAAAGGGAAGCACGTTTACGGTGGCAGTTCCACAGGATCGGAGGTCTACTGGGGAAGTGGGATGTACCGAATGGTAGCCGCATTAGTGCCTGACGAACGTAAACCGACGACTCTCCTTTGGCAGCCACTTATGCACGTCCGCCATGCTGTTCCGTATGCACTTTTCGTGCCGTGGGTGTGAGTGAGTGCTTCTTTTTTTTTAATTTTTGCTCTATTCTTACTTGGAGGACGGGATGGTTATAACCGGAGTTAGTTTGATGAATGAACGAAATGACGATCATAAAAGCGGCTTGTTTTCTTTTTCACAACAGACACGCTAAGCTAGTTTAATGTAACGAAAAGGCTTGGGTTCGGGAAACTAGAGTTGTATGTAATTAATTCCTGCAACGTCGCTGCTCACATATAAAGGATGAATTAACTGTGCTCGAGTCATAAATGGATGCAGGAGAGCAAGGCTAGGGAAAGGCTCAAGAATTTTATCATGTTACATTTAACGTTAAATGTTGAAGTTTTTGAAACAGCATATTATTTTATAGTATGCTTTTCTGCACTATTTAAGACAATCAGATTTTTTATGCATATTCCTAGAACTTGCTCGGAAGCTGATCAAGAATTCCATGTCCACATAAGATTTTTTGATTCGATGTGTTACGTGAATTCGTGATAGTTAATCTAATTAAATTTTGTTTTATAATTCAATTTACACTTATAAATAATTCCTTAAAGGGAGATCTTTTTCAAAGATGTCCATATTTTGAGGAATTATTTCAACCGATTTTAGATCTTATAATTTAAACCTAGAAATTCCTGATCATGAACCTATCTTTCATTTGATATTGACGAAATTGACGATCTGATGGATTTGATATTGAAGACTCGATGTTTGTTTTGTGTGTTCTTCAAAATTTCGCTCTGCTATAGTTCTATACAGCTTGTCAACTTACAAATCGTTGAGATATCAGGTTGTGCCTTCTATATCCATGCCCTGTCAATAGTGTACATGACTTGTAACAAATCTGGTAATAACTGTTCTAGTTGGGATTTGTTACAAGTCCTTTAGTGTTAGCTACCGGAGCTGTTACATCCGTATAATCGACTCATATACTTTAGTTGGTGACTCAAAAAATCACACAACTGAAAGTTAACCAATCATTATGAGATAGCTACTAAAATGAGAACATATGATAGCGAATAAATCGTAGCATAAATCTTTTTCATTCAGCCTATTGTATAATGGAAATGGTATTGGTTCAATTGAATTGCATCTTCATAATTAAAAGCAATTTTATTACTGTTAAGAATGATCCTGACTTCACCACCAATTAACAACAGTGTTAATCACACTGTCCAGCCATAGCTTTTGGCAAGACGTTTTAAAATAATAAAATTTAATGCCACATCGAACGCATTAACGCCATAAATAAACTACGCACAGCTCCGTATCGTAGCGAACCAATTTTTGGCCACCCAAACCCCACCCACTCCAATTCGACATTTCCGCTCGGTTTAATTAAACCTCGAGTGTTAATCACCGATTCGCGCCTTTTGACGTGGAACGTGTGCAAGCAAGCTGCCGGGATCGAATAAACCCGGCGGTGCAATCGGAGCTTGTTTAAGGTGCAATTAATCATAGCAATTGGCAGCGGGCACCCGCGATTGCGAAACAGACACTAACCCTGCGGGACCCGACTCCTCAGCATCTCAAGAGTCATCATCATTCTGCCGACATGCGCACGCAACCGTACAAATTTAATTAGCAATTGATGCCAAACACAACGGCTAATCCGCACCGTCGTCACCGCTTGATGGTGCAACTTTTTTTTTGTTCCCCCCCCAAGAAGCGAGCTACGGATACGATTGGTAAGTAGGGTTATACGTAGCTGGGTGTAATAGTGGCACGGAATGGAGTCAAGAAGATATTGTGGAAAAATCCCAATCCATCCGATTCAATTGGAAAACCCGAAACCCGACAGTAAGAAGTTTTGTGCAGAAGCCGGAAACAAAATTTATGAGCCAGAACGTTGAACACACTTCCGTACGCTTCGGCCGAGATGTCACCAGACGCGTGGTACGCCGCTGTCATTAGCCAGCAGTCAGAGCACACAGACTGTTACTGGGCGTCGTTAATTTTGCCTCGGTCAGTCGCGTTCGGACAAGCGTCCTGAGGGGTGTAGATGGCAAACCGATGGTAGTATTCATTTCCGGCGAAGAAGCAACCGCCAACACTGTGTGTCAACCATCCCCTGCAAGTTGTCCGTTTTGGATGAGGCTTAAATTAAATTCTTGCCTGTGGGAAAATTGTACCTCGGGGTGGAGAACTTTAGGCTGTAAAGTCGTCCAATAAAGTTGAAACTGATGCGTCCACAGCAAAACGGGAAGGCTTTAAAACAACTGCCGTTGCGATAGAGTACGATCGTGGTAGGACGAATTTTCCAATTTTCTTACAAATTCCCACAACAGCTTAACCTAGGCGAAAGGGTTCCTTTGGAAGGATAAATCCAACCCCAAGACAGGACAGTAATCCTTAATTCCCATCCAATCTGGTTTTGTGGGTGAAATTATGCGCCGTGTTGGAGAGTGTTTGTACTTCGGAAGTGTTTCGCGTTCTTCACAAACGACCTCAAATGACAACTTTAAACCCATCCGCTTCCGGCAAGGCATCTGGAACCTTTAATCAAACCAAAAAACCCACCCGAGATAAGAAACGATATCGTTAACGGTTACGATATCGTTTCCCTCTCCCGACACGAAGTATATTGTTTGCCGTCTATTTCCTGAGGTTGGAATTTAGTGTATTTTTACATCGGTTCCCTGTTCTCGTACAGTAGCACCGCGCGTGGAGAGAATTTAGTGCGAGTAAAAAGCAAAGTAATGACGCCCCGGGCAACACAAACTCCATAAGAATAAACATAAAAATGCATTCCTTCACATTCCTTTCGCTTTCCTTGTACCGGATGCTCGCCGGCAAACCATGGATTAAGTATTGGGTTGGCAAGAAAATTGCCATTTTTCTTGATGAAAATAAGACTTAATGAAAAAGTGGCAACAACCAACTGCGGAAGGGCCCAAACCTTGCCGAGCGCAGAGAGCAAGCACAATAAACGATGATACTTAACCCCTTGATGGGTCGACGAGTGAAGACAGTGAAGCGTACAACTACAGCGAGCGAGAGCGTTGGAAACAAAAACCATCCTCCACGCTGTTGGCACAAACACACATTCTTCCTGTGGCGCATTAAAGCGCGAAGCGGGAAATGTTTTAGCTTGAGTTCGAAAGTTCCTTGAGCTTAAGGAGTTCGGTGTTCGTTCGTTTCGTTCGGGTTTTTACATCGCCTGACAGTCGAGCAAAGCGTTGGTTGGTGGTGTGTTTTGTACGGGTTTTCCACAGTATGTACACAGTACAGAAGCTCAAAGATTTAAGTGAACTTTTGCACTTCATGGTCTTTGTTTTTTGCTTTTGTTGTGTTGCATTGGTGGTACGACGGTACACAAAAGGACACTGGACATTCGCGCGGTTGTTTAGGGGGTGTTTGTTTGTAACTTTCAGGGTGAAAAACTTCTTTTCTCAAAGCGTGGAGGAAAAACTGTTCGAGACACTGGAAAGGAAAGTGATACAACAACTTCACGGTCTGTATGTTTCGTTCTTTTCTATTGTACTGCTCTGTGCTGCAAGGGTAATTCGACGTTATGCAAACTGACAGTGAATAGTGACCCATTTTTAATAAGTGCAGTGCACTGGATGCTCTTGAAAGAGTAGGATGATTTAATTAGCAATAAAGTGAGTAAGACATTTAAAAAAAGGAATAAAAAAGGAATGCTAAATAAATGTAATGGAGGTAGAATTTTAAGAAAAATCTTTGGAAATTCTACATTTTATATATTTTGTGATTTTCTACTATATCTTTAGAACAAGCTATTGCTTCGAACTAAAACCAAGATATTTCCAGACCATTATAGTACTGAACGCTCCTCGTAAAATCCTATCCCGAATACTTTTTTAGAAACTTATGTTCCTTGCTACGAAATTCTTCGAAAACTACCAAGTTGCATTTGTGTGAGGAAAATCGACCACTGATCTAATCTTTGCTCGTCTGACGATGTTCCAGATATGTCGCGAGCACCAGATATTCACGGAGCACTTGTTCATTGACCTCATGGTGGCCTGTGGGAGCTGGTACGGTTGTTAAGGACATCAATGGACGGTGTACAGTACAAGGTGAGATTATGCTTTCGAAATTGTACGAATCTCATCGAAGACCTCGGCAAGGGGACGAATTCTTACGGTTTGCTGTTTAACATCGTTCTTGAAGATATCATGAGATGCGCAGGTCTCGTCATCAGAGGCATCTGGAACCAATTGCAAGTCTTTGCAGATGACGACAGGATAGGATCGAGGATCAAAGAAAATACTGATTGTTATTGATCCTGACTGAGAAGCAACGTATCAGTTGACGATGTGGATCTCAAGATAGTAGAGGATTTCTTCTACCTCTGAACGACCATTATTTCGGGTATTCGCGTAGTAAGTGAAGTGCTTAATATGGACAGCACAAATTCCCAAAGATCCCACTGATATGTCCGGTATTCTTGTCCTGGACTTTGCTGACAGAGGACGCTTAGGTTATGCAGTGTCAATAAACAAGACACTCTTTGCCTACAAGGAACAAGACCAAATAGAGCTACAAAATTAAATAGAAACTCTTACCGAAACAATGCAATAATTGTAAGAAAACACATTGTGTCAACAATAGTCGACGGGTTCGACCCGCGTAAGAAATGTTTATAGGGAACGAGTTCGCTTACTCACGAAAAGAAAGCTTTCGCTCGCTACTGCCCGACAGATGGCGCTGTAGCGGCTGCGCGTTCGGCCTATGTTTAAGTGTGTAAGTACACGAAGCCGACTAGCCGGTTCGTTAGGCATTAGTAAAAAAAGTAGGAGTGTCTTTAGAGAAGCAATTAAGACATGCCCAAATATGGTAATGAAGAAAAAGGCACGTCAAGGAGTTCAGAGACATGACCATATTTGGGCAAGAAAGCAAAAGAGGACTAGGACGAAGCGAACCCGGGCAGCCGAGATGGATCAGTACTGTGTGAACCGCCGAACCGAGAGAATATACGCGTTTTTTAACGACACTTGTGAAAAACTAATCAAGGCGTTTAAAAAATATATTAGGATAAGTTAAATATCATGAAAATACGGCTTTCAGCCGTCATATTGGAATAATAAAAATAAGTTAAATATCCGAAATCGGTATAACTCGTGGGACGAGTTAAGGGACACGCGGTAAAACATTGCTTTACTATGGTTGATTGATAACAAATCTATTCAAAATACAATGTTATCGAAACTTCTTCTCTTTAAAGAATGAAAACCCTAAATTGTCAATTTAGTACAAGCGTATCGATGCACTATCTAAAACTGCCATACGTTTTCATTGCTTCACACGATTCGTTTCACCAGAAGTTAAGCACGATCGCACGATACCTTCATATCACAGGGCTCACTCTTATCGCTTCAACCATTTTTATAGGTCACATATCAACCCCTTTCGTACAGTGCCTAAGCTGCCGAAACCGACATCAAAATCAATCGGCATAGTTTTCCCCGCTAACCGTCACTTTTACGCACATGCAATATTGCATGTCCCCCGGGTAAGTCGGTTATCGGATCCTGTACGCATTTTAATGAAATAGGCTGTGCATTTTATCGACACCGCGAGCCCGTTCAGTCGTTTCCGGTGCGCGTATTTTCCAATATCTCGATTTCATTTTGTTTCCTCTGTCGGCGTTTTTTTTTTGTATCCCAACGTCGAACGAATCAATTGTTTAGGGGTAACAGAAGTGATTGGGAGTGTTATAAAAAGTGGTGCGGTCCTATGTTGATACCGGTGCCAAAATGAGAAAAAGAACCCGAGCAATCGCGAACATGAAGGTTTCAACGATGCGTGGAATTTCCGTCAGGTGCATATAAAATTTTGTCCTACCGATTTTCCCGGCCATCACAAATGAATGCGTTTTCATGTGCGTTTTTGGAGGATTTTCCGTTTTTTTCATTTGCACTTTTTTATGGCAAACGAGCATAACAGGTGAAAAGAAACTGGGGAATACAATTGCACGGTGTATGCTGAGTGATTTAGCGCTTCTGTTTCATCTGGCTGAGCGTACATAAAACACGTCTGCTACACTAGAGGTACGCATTGATGTGATTAAAGTGTTGACGAGAGAGAGAGAGAGAGACAGAGATGGAGCTTTAGGAAGGTAAAACTGAAGTTGGTAGTTGTTGGAGGGGAAAGATGCGATGAATCAAACAATTAGTTTATTCATATACTCGTGGAGAAATATTTGAATATTGCGGACTCCGAGCATCACACAGGACTAAAGTTTAGAAGAAAACTTTCATTAATTTATTAAAACAAACTGCAAAAAATCTGAGGAATTGTACTGCTAAAACGAAGCTCACTGAAAACATCATTAAACCAAAGAATTCTTCATACACCAACCCTCTTTCTTCTGGCCTTACATCTCAAACATCTGGCAGAACATTGCTCAGTAGCCGACTCTTGCCAAACCCTTAGAACTTGGGTCTCATTCGGCGACTTGTCCGGAAAAACCATTTCTCGGTCATACAAACGCACCCACGAGCCACACACAAGCATGACAACAAGAGCACGGCACGGGATAAGTAGTCTGCTTGAACATCGTTCAGCAATTTATTTCCTCCTCCCGGTGGTATGACATTGCCGGGTTGTTAGATATTTTCTCGAACCAGCCCAAAACTCCATCCCCAACATTGTCAGAGTTTCCCTTATGCCTTCCGTGTGTGTGTGTGTGTGTGTGATGGAAACATTTGAAGGTTAATGGGGTGGTGGAGTGTGACAGGAACAGCGGGAGGAGGAAGACAAAATGGCAAATGATTCCGAATGTTTAGAGCATTGTTCTGGTGGGTTGTTCTACGGGAAGGTCTCACCCCGAGTTTCCCCGTTCGTCTCGTTCTAGTGGGAAAGCGTCGGGAAAATAATGATAAGTATCAGTGTGAACGATCAGAAGCGTTTGTTGAAGATGTCTGGGTCCTGCTGGGTTCGCGGTACCCACGCGGAACGATGGGATGGTGACGGTGAAGATGTGAGATTGTGTGCAATTGTCTCCAACGACGAAGACGGCGACGGGCGTTGAATTCGATGTCATTGTCATACGCTATCGCACCACCGAACCTTTTCCTTCCCCGTGTGAAGCTAGCCGGACTTCGGCGTACCCTGCGCTATCTACAAATTCCCGTTTTCAGCACACATACACACACGAGTTCCGAACGCAATATAATCAGCTCCTCCGGATACCTTCTACAGCACGGTGGCTTCCGTCCTCTACCAACCATATTACCCGCCACGTGTGTGTATCGATTTTCGTAATGCCATTTGCCAGAACTGGAGGCCGTTCGCGTTCATCAAACTTGAAGCCATCATTATCCGGTACGCTGCAGCAGCGCACCGGTAACAATGCTCTCTCATGATGCATTTGCACTCGTGGTTTTATTTACCAACAAAAAAACGGCGAGGCAAAAGAAGTGGAAAAACAGGAAAAGAAATAAAACACGCTGGTTGAAAATCACTCAAAAGCAAATGGGTACGGTAGGCCTGGCTGGTGCGTTGACACGAGGAAGCCAGTTGGCAAGTGTGCAAAATACTTCTTCCAGTCTGTCGAGCTTCAAGAATGCTACTGGGAGCAGCAGCAAAATATGCCTGAAAAGAGTTCTGGTCCCCACCCTACGGTGGCCCATGGTGGCGACTTAAAGTAGTGGGATAGCGGAAATCGTCCATTACGCAGCTTGATGGTACTGTCGAATAGAATCGCTTTTTATGATTTGCATGCGAACATTAAGGCGCAGCAGGAATCATCCAGCTGGAAGGGAGCTGTTCGGAGAGTTGGCAGACATGAACAGGTCATGGTGTGTGTTTGAATTCATTGGGGAAAAAAATTACGAAGACTGTGAACATAAATATTAATATTCTGCTAAAGAAATTTTGTTAAGTAATTTTTTATTCAGAGACAACTAACGTTCTCTTAAAGTTATGCAATTTGCAGAACAGAACAACATTTTTAAGAATAGGTTTTAAGTTCTGTTAAAACGACGTACAGGTTGGAAATGTTTTAAAGAATCTTAATAAAAAATCAAATAACTGGATCTATGCTAGATTTTTTTACTGACTTATTGTGCCTAAAATGCTGCTTTCTGTGATAGTCACACAATAGCTTCGAGAAAAATCGTCTGTTTTGGGTTTTTTGTGAGCTGCCTTGTAACCGATGCTAAAGAAAAGAAAACAAAAGATTTGAAAGTTGCATTTATGTTCGTTTGTGCTATAAATAATCGCACATGTGTGCTCCGTTTAGCACAGAATCTGTCAAAAATCGCTCAAACGCTTAAGGATGTTAAATTGCTGTTTAATGATTCTGTTTAATTGCTGTATCGTTGCACTAATGTTTGACAGAATTATGCTATCTGTTTCATGTTTCTTGTTTATGTATCAATGTCTTGAAACTTACACAAAATGTCACCTTAATGTATGCAATGGGCGAAGTCCTCGTTTTTGAGAATATTCCGAAATTTTAATGACCAATACGACATATATAAAAGAACTGTTTGCTCCTAAATGTATGCAATAAGTAAAACGTGTATACTGTATATTAAAGCTACAGATTTTATTTTTAACATAAAAAAAACCTCTAGGTTTGAATTGAAAAAAGAAATTAATGCTGAAAGATCATCGAAAATAAAGGCAGCTTTTATCGTTATTAGCAGATGACGATATAAAAATCCTTAAAATCATCTTTATTTTTGACCGGACAAACAATGCAGCACCAATCATTCTACTCTAGATTCCAGCCGCTTCTGGAAGCAAAAAACCAACCAACTTGAAGACTCCAAGATCAAAAGTAAATAATTTATGAACCTCTCAAACGTACACGCCCACACCTCCAGGGAACGATGAACCGCTGTGTCAGCTGTCAGTTCACTGCACGGGACCAACCATCGCCGTAAGCCAACACAAACAGAGCAGCAAAATCGTGTGGGCCCAGCGTACCAAGCGCCAGCCGACTGTAGCGAAGGTAACAAATTGAGAAATAAATTAAATTGATTGGCCTAGTCGTCAAACGATCGATTCACCCGGTCCGGTGTCGGTCGGTGGCCAGGGAGTTAAGTTTTATTTTCATCCCAAACCCCCCAACAACGGCAAACCACAGCCGCATTGCAGCATAACGGATGGTCCATAAAAGTCCGGGAGCTGCCGGCACAAGAATGCTGCCGTGCCACGTGTGACACATTCTTGGTGCTGCTTTGCTTGTGCCGCCGTCTGTTCGATCCGTGTTCCATCCATTTCCAAAAGAGGCTGTGTTAAAATTGAAATAAAGTGAAACGTGTTGAAAACATAATTATCAAACGTTAATGGTTGCTTCGTGTGCAAAGGGCTCCGTTTTGTTTCGATACAACCGAGGCTTCAGTTCTTGAAGTCTTTATTCGTTCTAACGCACACACGTGTACACGGAGAAAGTACGTTTTGTTTGTGGTCGACCACCACCACCATCATCATCATCATCATCAGCGCCGTCTTCGCCAGCATCAGCTACATCTTTATCGACGCCGGTTCTTACGATAGAGCGAGGCAAAGCGTTTTCGTTAGCGGTTGATGTGGTGACACGCGAAAGACAAAATGCTGCCACCGTGGCGCCAGATTTTGGGTGAAATTAATGTGCTCCCACACCCGAAAACTGGTCGCGTCGCGCGGAACAAGCGGTCGGGTAAATCGTGCCGGAAAGTGTTTGTTTTAATGAGCCGGGAATTAGGATTCGTGGAGGGTTTTGTGTGTGTGTCGCGGAAAATTCGAACTCCAACTCGGTGAAAGAAATCGTAAAACGTTGACGAATTGTAACGGATATCATCGGGCGGATAGAGCGCTCTCGAGCGAGTCTTAAACGAGCTCGCTTTCTGGTAATGATATAGTGAGTTGCTTTATGCCGAGGATGTGAGTTTTATTGGAACGCTGTTTAAATAATAGTTAATGGTCTGTGTTTATTTTACCACCGCCAGACTATCAGTGTCTGATAGCGGTAAACGAAATGGTGTCTTACTTTTAACGATTGTTTACCGGACTAGTTTCGCTGGAATTTGGATTCCCTGTTCCTAGAAAAGCCATACCGGTTTTATGAACATGCGCTCTCTAATTCGTGGAAAATGCTGGCTCTGTTTGTAGACTATAAACCTTATGATGACATCTAAAATTAGCGATAAAACAAAGCTATCAAAGAAAGTGGTCCTATTGTACATGGGACAACTGATGTTGGTTGATTGTGACCGGATATCCGAAAGAGTTCTTCTAAATGGAGTCCTTCAACTTCGGTGAAGTTCGAACCATTCGTTACAGCATCGTTTATTGATATAATCAGCTGGGGGTTTAAGTAAACTCAAGAACTTGCTTAGTGTGTCAAGAGCTGGTTTATCAACAAACCCTTTTCACTGTTTTGTTGAGATAAAGAAAGTCCCTGCTATTCTAGAGGGCATATCCTTATGTTTACTCGCTTAAAAAAAGCTGCATCAAACATATCAAACCTTAAACTAGCTTCTCAACAAAACGACATTCAATTTTTTATTTACGTTTATTATTGACCCTCCTGAATCCGGCAAATAAAGTGTGAAAAAGCGTCCTCTGAACAAATCCTACACAAAGGAAAAGTGAAACCTCTCTCTTCGTCGCTTATTCCTGGCTCGTTAGAATGTTGTTTTCCGGTTTGTGACACATTTTTCTTACTTTCCAAACATTCAACAAATCTCTTCAGCACCGGGGTTTGGAAAAAAGTGAACCTTTTTTGAAGAAATGTTAAAGAGCCTAGACTGAGCCAGTACAAAAAACGTCGTCTTTATCATAGTGGCAAGGAAAAACAAACACTTCACGTACACCCTTTGCGTTCGGTTGATTTGTCACGCCACACTAGGAAACAAGAACGAACCCAGTCCTTTGGGCTTGAGACTCAGTTGAAGAGAAAAAAAAATCCAATCCTTACCTATTTGTATCACGGCAGGAATGTTGTCGGCAGTGAAAATCTTCAAAATCTCAAAAATCGAAAGGGGGAAAAAACACCCTTAGGAAGGAAATATCCCCGAATATCAATACTAATCCGTACCTCATACATTATCAGCACACCGCCAGACAAAAGTGTGTCAGCGAAATCGAATCGAAGGCGGGAGCTTGGGGACGGTTTTTCTTTCGCACAATTTGACGGAAGTGTGATAAATGCAGCCGAGAGCGGGTGTGAGCTAAATTCCAAGAAAATCGATAAGCCACACAAAGAGATCGTGACGGCTTGTGGAGTGTTTGTATGGGAAAAAAAAAGATTTACGGTTGGAAAATGTTGACTCCAAGCGTTCTGTAAGGCTTCTTGAGTCAACACAAGAACCACAACCATGATTCCAAAGCCCGCAAAAGAAACTGTTTTTCCATATCCGGATGTTTGTGCGTATATGATCGATACATACTGTTGCTTCGGAATGGGGGTTTTCTTTTATCGTTTTCTGCAATGCTTTTTACCCCTTTCTGTTGCTGTTGCTGGTAGATTTCGAGCTTGGAAAGTGGGCAGACATTGCGACACACATGCGAAATTGTTGCGCTTTAATCCGCTATAAATATTTATGCGGATGATAATAACAATCAAACCGCTTCCGGCAAACGCTTATGGTTACGGGTTTTAGAAAGATTCTTGCAGATTAGAGCGTCACTGTGACTGTGAGAGTAAAAAAAGCATCTAAAAGATTTAGTACTAATGTTGTTGGTTTTTAGCGAGAATCAACAATTGCTTTAAAGGTAATTGTTTGAATCAGAAGTTAGATTAAAAATGAAAAGTATTGAAATTTTAATCCTAATGGACTTCGATTAATTGTATACGGAAATACAATTTAATTCACAAAAACATATGACAAGTTTTCAAACATTTTCTAATTCACATGAGCGGATAAAGAATCATGTTTGGTATGAGAAATGTAGAATTAATCAGGATTCGATATGACTAAAGAGATTGAAAAACACATACTGTTAAGAAAAAAACTGGGGTGTTCTTTTATCCATTGAAAATTTCTTAATTTAAGCTACTCAGATTGAGTTAATCTTTTAAATGCGATCGAAATTTCTCTTCAAAGTATGATTATGAAGTAAACGCCTAAATGTATGCAATACGCAATACTTTCAGATAAATTTCAACCCATAATTGTACCATATTCAAGTTGGGCGTTGAACGAAAATTAATTTCTTGTAGAATCGCTTATTTTTTGTAAAGAAAAAGAGTTAAATGAGTAAGTTTAATTTGTGAGATTTCATACGAAAGAAAATCAAACATTCTAGCTGTACACCCCGAAATCAATATGCATCAACAATCATGTTTCAACTCACTGCTTTCCACAACTTTTTTCACACCATCCAAACCTGACTGAAAAATCAATCATTCACATTCAAAGCGTTAATATTGCTGTTCTTGCACCCATTGCTTTCCGTTCGCACGTTCTTTGTCAAGTGCATCGCTTGCTCGGCGTGCGTCGTACCCCAGCGTGCAGACGCGTAAGTCCCGAAACGTGACGAGAAAGAGCGATGAGCAGATATGCACTTTAAGAAATTAAACAAACACCCACCAAAGCGCATCGCATGCATGTGCCGTGGTGTGAAGTAAAGGATTTTTTTTTTCGTTTGTGCTCCTTCTCTTTATGCTCAAGAAATTCTTTTGTGAGCGTGTCGACTCGGGAAGGCAGACGCACGGAACGTGATCGAGCACGTGTTCTGGGATGGGGGCGGAGTGTGGCGAAGGAGTCACAGTTGTAGAATAATCCGTACGTCACGAGTAACTTCCAAACCCGGTTCGGAAACTTCCAAAAATGGATAGAATTTGGTGGAACATGAAAACGCGTAGTTGTGTGATGCTTCTGGTGCTGAGGGTTTTGAAGACGGCAACATGCAAACCAGACAGCCTTAACATGATCCACCATTATGTCAATCTTCATTCGAGGAAAAGAGTTTCTGATTTAGGCATTTCTTTCCCATTTCTTTCTTTCACTCTCTCTGTCTCTCTCTCACTCTGTTTCATTAGGCGCGCTACTCGTGTGAAGTATTGCGGCCCTTCACAACAACGCGTTCAATATTGCGGGCTGCCTATCCATCCGAAGTCGGACGTTTATTGAATTTAGTGTCGAAAAAAGGAAATCCCCGCAAGAACGTCGTGTTGCCTTTGCGTGTGTGCGTTTTTGTTTTGTTTTGTTTTGTCCGATAATCACGACACGCAGACAGTCTGGCAGCTGACTTGGGTTGTCCTGTTGCCTCGATTGCTGGAGCGGAAAGTGAGCCGGGAAGGAAAATGGACATGTACTGCTTTCCAGGCTGTCATAAGTTCGTTCCGGCAGCTATAATGTGTACACACGATTTACATGATTATCGGGGATAATGGATGAGCTAGTTGGATGTCACTTTACCGAAGACTCGGCGTGGTGATCAGGATGCACGGAAGGTGTAGGAAATAGGAGGAAATATGTGCATCTCCTAATAAGGATGAGGGCACACCATCGACATGGGAATGCACTTTATGGGCATCAGAATATGCTTTGTGATGGCGACACATTTACCGATGTTAATTGACTTTTATCAATGAAGAGACAATTACTAAACAGACGGCATGTTTATTTTTACAACATTTTTAATAGGAATATGCTTTCACATTTGAGCCATATTAAAAATTATGTTAACATATAATAAAAGGTATCAAAACTGCTAATCAGTAAAATAGAGATGAAAATAAAACATGAGCAACCTAAACGGACATTTATTAAAAATGACTTACTATTATTTTGTATAACGATAATGAAAGCAAAATAAAAACATACAAAAATCAACATATTTCATGAGTCCAAGATTGACCTACATTGCCCAAACAAAACATGCAAACGGAATTGAAATGCTAACAATAACATCCCAAACCAATCGAAGATTTCTAATCAAAACCCTTACGTTTATGGTTATTGTGAGCTATTGTATTCATTGCGCTACACAAAACCACCCATCGCCCATTCGAGCATAACCCCTTGACCGAAGTAGCAGCACACTGACTACATTCACTGTACCGATCCGTAGAGCGAGTAATTGAAAAGAAAAACTTCCACAATACAAAGCATCTTCGCATCGGCCGCCGGACAGATACAGCTCATTGGAAGAACTCGAACGAACATTGTAACATTGTGCAACTTCATCGAACGCACATCGATGATACTTCTCGCCAGAAGCAAAAAAAAAACAGTGACCGAGGAAAAATAACAAAAGATACTATCAGCAAACAGGAAAAGTGCAACGTTTCCATGCTCCACGACGAAGAGCTGCAACCACATTCGCTTGATTAACGTTGAATACCATTACGGTACGGTTTGCGGACTCTTACTGCGTAATGATGGGGTTATCCTTGTTTTAATTAAACTATTTCTCATCAACAGACGCTTCTCCAGATTGACTTTTTTCGCTTGCGTTTTTTCCTTTACACTTTAACCATCCAACCAACCAAAACCAGAAACTGAAAATGGCAGAAAAGTCAAGAAAATCGAACCCGTTCGAACAAAGACAAATGATGCATTTTCTCGAGCGGGTAGCTTTTCCGGTTGGAAAAGTTTTTTTTTTCCTCCGATATGCCACATTTTCTCATTGTTCACGTTCGCTACTGTTTGCGAGGCTGATGTCACGGCATACACACACTCAGACGGGCTGAGCGAAGACATTTATGCTTCGCTGGTTAAACGCAACGTAATTTTCCCGCTGTTAGTCGATCAGTTTTACCGACACACTGCGCTCGAAGAGTATCCGAACGGGAGGAAGTCTGTGCTGGTAGTAGCATAATGACAACATCTGGTCGATTACAACGCAAACCGCGAACTCTAGCCCTACCGAACGGATGTTGAGATTATTGTAATGGGAAAGGAAAAGTTTTCAATTGTTCTCTGACAGCAGGATGAGCAGGAACTGAATGGTGGCTAGGAAATTTTGCCAGGAGTGACTTTTTGTATGGTTCATTTCATTTTGTGTCGTTGCAAAATAATCCCTCAAAGGTGTTTTAGTATTGAGAATATTGGGAATGATGTTTGGAGATATGGTAATTGAGGATTAATCAAAATTTAAGTAAAGATAATTACTAAGAGTGATCAATACATTAAAAAAACAAATTTAAATCATCTAAATCAGGAAAGAAAATGAAGCACTTTAACAACCATCCTCAGCATTGTTAGTCAAAGTTCCATGAATTGCACACGATCTCAGTATCCTTTCCAGTTCGGGATACTCACTATCTCTACCAGGACGCTCCTTTGCATCTAACGCCAAGACCAACATGGTCATCTTGGGTCCAAAGAAAAAAAACCAAAATGGAACCTGTCCACTTTTGCACCATAAATCATCGTTTCACAAGTGCGAAGATAATAGTAGAGCGTCGCCTTGCACACAGGGACGCACACCGAATGCATTTCGAAAGACTACGACGAGTACCTTGCATCAGCATCGTCGTCCCCGGTGCGAGTGCAATAAACCCAACATCATCTCGTAATTGACCGATTATGGTACCGTCCGTCATCATTGTCCACGGGTTGGAACGAAATCGAGATGGATACGTCACACGCAGCCAGTACTTCTCGTTTGAAACAGACGATATACCACCAGGAACAAGCGAAACCTCTAAATGGAGGTAATCAATCAGTGGCGCTGGTCGGCGGGCCCGCTTATGATGGATGCAATATTGGTGCTCTTCACACCGGCAGCTTGATTTGAGCATAAATTTGAAGAGATTTTTAATTTCACGTTCCCTTACCAGCGGCACGGTTGATCGAACGGGTGATCAATTATTCCTAGCCGAAGGTGTTGCAGTACACGGTATCCCGAAAAACGTACCTAAAATGAGAAAAGAAAGAGAAGAAAGAGCACATTATTTTCCGGACGATCGACGAAGCTTTAATGCGCATTTAATAGCCTCCCACCGAAGCCATTAAAAGTGAGTAAACTTATTTTTACGAGCCTTACGGGCCACCTAATCTTTGCTGTGTACATAGTGCAACAGGAGCTTAAGATAGACGACCTCATGTTTTACCACGTATTACGCTTTTCGGTTTTCTAACAAGCCATTTTTTAATCTTGATGTTACAAAATAATTCTAAACAGTTGGAAAAGGGATAAAGGTGGAATGAGGCTCGTAAAATTGTACATCGGGTGTAACTCATTATCATATTTATTATATCGCTTTTAAATTAACGTTACCACAAAACAGGCCATAAAATGCATGGCACGGTAGCTGGGAATTATAATGAATCAATCCACCTAGGGCCTTTTTTATGCTCGTTTTATAGTCATGTACGATATTCATAGTATCGCAGGGATGTTTGATGAGAAATATGAAATATGAAAATAAATTAAGCCGTTGAAGCGTTAACAAAATTAAGCGTCATCGCAAGCTTTTCGATTTTATGTACAAAACTCTTCATATTTTTAACAATTCCAATAATAAAAAATCGTTATTTTCCCACACAGAAATCTTCAACAATTGCTGCAAACAGCATTCAAATAGTACGTGCTTTACAAACTCTCAAAAATGCAGGACGATATGAAATAGCCCAGCAGGAGCAAATGCGGTGACAGTTTCGTCACCATTAAAGCCACCGAATGTGTCACTGTTGATGATTAATGTTGAGCGCCGGGCCATGTGCTTCCTTACCCATCACAAGCACCACAACAGAGCTCGATGATAAAGGTGTCAAAAGCTTACCCGAAAAAAAGGCAACCGATTTTCTCCTGTACGTTCTCTTACTCCGACTGTTATCAAAATAAGGCTGAAACAATAATTCAGCAAACCTCCGTCGGCAACATAATTCATTGCAAGAAACAACGACAACATTCAAACCCAATCACAACTACCAATCGGTGAGAAATATGACGATAGGAAATATGAAAGAAACAAAACGATTAAAAACAATAGAGCTGTGTCTATCAGCTTCAAACAACAGGGCGAAAAAAGGTAAATAAATACATGGAAAAACCCACCAAAACACGTCACAAAAGTCCTTTTTATCTCACACGCTCGTTCACCCATCTTTTTTTTGCGTTTTCGACACGATAAAAGTCATATTCAAAAGCTTAAGAGCTTTCGACAGGCCTGACCACGTGCGTGCAATATGTGTTTGCGCGCGAGCCTTCAAAACCTTCGTGGAAAAGCACCAGCAAATCCACCGATACCAGCACAATGACCACCCTTCCCTCGAAAACAATAAACACACCATAACGGTGGCGCAGTTTGTGGAGATGTGGCAGGTTCATATCTGTCAACCGCAGAAAATAAAAATTAATCAACGAAATTGAACTGTCACCAAGGATGTGGCTCGCAGGAAGCGCCGAGTTCCGTGGAGTGTGTGCCGGTAAGTAGGACCAACGAAAAAAAAGAAGCTCTTCATACGGAGCGTGTGCGTGTGTTTGGGTGGCACAAACGATGCGTGACACGCACCACATGACTCGGACAGGACGATTCGCTTTGAAACGGTTCGGTTGGTTTTCTGGTTGGTTTGACCTGACGGTGGCGCGCCGCGCGTTGGCGTTTGGTGATATCGAACTGATATCCGAAAACTGTCAGAATCCCGTAGCCCGTGACAGACGCGCGCGATATCGTGGATAATATGCAATTGCACACAGGGGCAGGAACGCTGCGGAACGGGTTGTGCAAAGTTCTTCCCCGGGAATCGGATTGAAATGCAAAGTCATCGATTATTTAATATTTATTTGTGAAATTGAAAATTAGTATGCATATCGCTTCGGTCTTTATTTATGAGTTGCCGGTAATGAATAATGAAATATGGCGCGTCGGCAAACGTGCCAGTTCGTTTCGCTCTCGGTCGCAGCTATCCCTATCCCCCAAAAACACCCGCTGCAATCATCGTCATCATCAACAGTGTGCCACCGCCAAGTATCAGCTCTAAGCACGATAAAATGGGGCAGTTAAAAATGTTTTCCCCCAACCCATAATGCTCGTAAACTGTCCAGAGTTTGGCATTCGCCCGCATCTATATGACGGACGTGCTGCAATGGTACACTGCAATGCAACCCGCCATCGGGCCCAATCGAATCAATGCCCTCCGGGAGAGTGAAAGAAATGGGAGAAAAGTGCATTCCAAATGCACTGCGGTGAAAAAATGCGTGGAAAATGCTATCGAGAACGACAGCGATACAGGGCGGCATCGGAAATGAGTTCACTCAAGTAGAAATGTTGTGCGCGGGGTTTTGGAAAAATTTATGCGAGGAAAAATATTTTATCTGACTGTTCTTAAACAAGCAGTTTAGAAGAATTAAAAAGTTTACAAAGTTGAAATGATCGCAATTTGTGGTAGTAATAGAGCCAAGGTAATAGAAAAGGACAGAACCGCAAGAAATGAAGAATAAAAATTTGTGAAACCTTAAGAAGAAAGAACAAATAAATATTTCAAAGGAAAAGAAAGTGGAAAAAAATAAGAAAAATGTAGCAAAAATCATATAAAATAAGAAAATTAAACCATAAAACAGAGGTAATAACATAGTTTAAAATGCGACAGACTAAGAAAACAAACAATATCAAACATAACAGAAAACTATGAACCGAAAACAAAGGTATAGGATCCATCTAAAAATAATTCTTAGTTTATCAGAGCATTTAATTTATGCTACGAAATAGCACCTGGACTAGGTTACAAATGTAAGAGCTAGAGTTTAAACATGTGTGGAAATTAATTACATGAATGGAAAAAATAATAGATATTAATGAAGCAATGAATAAATTAAAATCGTCAAGTCGTACCACTGAAATGAATCATTAAACGATTAGTCATGTTAAATCAAATTAAAGTTTTATGTACTAACTACTGGTGGAAACTTTACTAAAACAGCCATATGAAAAAAGCTATAAAAATTTGAAATATTGACATTAGATAAAACATTAATTGAACAACAGAAAATAACAATACACAATAAAGATGAACATTTTGGACCTAAATTTGTTAAACATAAAAAAGATATGTCTCTACATTGTTAGGTTTAGTATGGTTTTGCCCTAGTGTTCTTCTGCTAGCTTTAATTTGTGTTATGTATTGCGTATTCATTACTTTAAGATTTAGATTTAGTTTTTCTTCTTCTTTCGTGGCCTAACGACCTCTTAAGGTCATGCCTGCCAATTCTGGCTTACTAGACTAATTGATACCGCATAGTTGGTTAGTCAATCCTCACTATGGGGGAACGGCCCAGATGAGACTTGAACCCCGGTCCTGCCGTGTGAAGACCGGCGCCGCTGTCGCATCACCACCGGGCCGCCCGAGATTTAGTTTTTATATAATTTAAAAAAAGAAAAACTTTAAGGGTTTTTCCTATACAATTTTCCCTTAGATAACATTAGAAATTAAATCAAAAATCATAAATTGCTAGCCTGTTAGGAAAATATAAAATCAATGTGGAGAGTATAGTAAGCGAACCCATTAAAATGAAATGTAATATAAACACCTCAACTCATTCCAATAAACTACTACTACTACTACTACTACTACTACTAAAACAGATTTGAAACAACAATAAATAACAATATGCTAATTTATTTAAATGAAATAAACGAAGCAATAAGTAAATCAAAGTTAGGAAAACTATGGAAAATTATTCAAGAAAAAGAATTTGTTTTCAATTCAAACAATATTTAGGTCATGAAAAATTAATAAGAAATTTTTAAGGAACGTTCAAATATTTGGTAAGAGATTAAAAAAATACTAAAAAGAAAAACAATTTAAAACAAGCTAATCATCGTGAACACTTAACAAAAACAATACAACAATCAAAACTGACGATGTAGAATTGAGAGCAATTCAAAAGGAAACTAAATAGACAATAAAGGAGAACAAAACAGAGTATCTCTTCAATTTTGTTCCCTTCAAACAACCTGCCCAGTTAAGCAAAGAGCGCACTTTTCTTTTGTATGTTGCCAGTTTTGTTATTTGTCAAAAATAATTATTCCCATTATTTATCCTCCCGCTGTACGAGCTAATATTTTACTGTGTTCACGCTTTAAAGCGCTACGATGATGAAACACGGTGAGTTTATTTCACTCGCTTCTGATTTCTTGCGGTTTGCGTTTTGATTAATTTCGCTGCTAAACATCGGGAGGCCCGCCACCGTTGTTTAATGTTTTGATTTGGTTTGTTCTTTGTTTTGGTTGCTCCCCTGGGTTGTCTCCCCAAAATGGTTGTAGCATTGCAAAAAAAACCCGGTCCGTTTGATAAATGATATACATCGTTTCCCGGTCTTCCGGGGCTCGTAAGCAACACCGCTGCAACATCTGCGTTCGATTTGGTCTAATTAAAATTCTAAGCTACCGATGGGGAGCTTCGTTTTCCTTTTTTCATCTGCCCCGTTTTTCTTCGTCATCCAGCAGCTCACCATTCTGACAGATGGATTCACTCAAACGGAAAGCAGCAGTAGGTTTATGAGCGTATTGTGGTATACCTGACACGTACGAAGGAGGACATTAGGAGAGTTGCAAAGGGAAGGACAAAAATGTATAAATCATAAACGAGCCATGAAAGTACAAGTGGCTTGATGTTTTGTACTTTTGCGACACAGTGAGGACTCGAGTGAGGGATTCAGCAAACCGTCAGCAGTCAGACAGACTCGTACAAAACCGTTGTCGTCGGTTTTGCCTGTTCTCCCCATCGGCGTAATGTTGCGGGATATTATCCTTCAGTCTCTTTCCGTTCGGGGGTTTTGTTGTGTGCGGATTCACAGGTTCACTCGGCCCGGAACATGGCACACGGAGAGATTGCGAAACTGTGCAAGGAATTAAGTTTTATCTCTGTTTATTCATTGCGCTCTCGTTTATGGATTCCGGTCTCGATTTCACTTTCCCTCAGTCAACAGTCGTTACCGTCGTTCGGTGAAACCGTAAATACAGTTGGACACTCCATTTGCTGCTTTGCTCCGGTGAGTGTACTGAGGTTTTTGGAAAAGCGGTAACCTTCACTACAGCGGCTGTGTGGGCGAGTCTAATAATAACCTCCGTGTTCTTCGTTTAAGGAAAAGCCGCCACCCAAACTAAAGAAGGGAGAATGATGTGCGCAGAAGGAAGGCAAAGAAAAAGACGCCCAGGAAAAAAAAACTTTGATGATGAAAATGAGCAAGACAAATTTTGAAAGCTACTGACGGGTAACGCTCCGAATCGGCTTTAAATGCGTAAAGCAAAGTGATGGTTGAGTATTTGATACGAGCGAGCTGAACATTACTCT
>KZ061991.1:0-31552 GCA_002091835.1 Anopheles maculatus
CATCTCTGTCTCCGTGGAGATAGAATTGGACGCAAAAGCGGTGCATAATGGTGCAATTACCCAACGCAAGATAATGATGTTTAAGCTTGTGACACAATATCGTACCATTAGGGAGTCGGAAGAAATTTGTAACGGGTGGGAAAACATTATATTATACTCCGATTCATCTGGATTCTTATAGAGAATTATTTAGGAACAGAATTTTTATAATAAGATAAACTATGTTCCAAGAATATGAGCCCTGAATCAATACTACATCTCCAAATTTGGAGATAGATTTTTGCAGCTTCATATAGTGATTATAATGTTGCAACTTTTCTTTTCCTTACTACCTACGATGGGTTAAAACTCGTACAGACAGGAGCAATCCGATGGGAACCCGGTGGTAAAGGACCATCGTGGAGGCAAATTACTCACACGGTGACATGTTCTCGGTGACACACAACATGAACGGCTTGGGTTGATAAATTGTTGCCAGCTTTCGTAACTGCACCGACCGGCAACACCACTATCGGCAGTTCGTTTGATCTGGCTTTGATTTGTCTGGTTGATGCGTGTTTCTATTTCTATACAGCATGTTCATTTTGATGTTGTATGCAGTGAAATGTGGTAGTAGAAGATTTATGTTTAAGCAGCATTTGCAGCCTTGTAAGGCACTAAAGCGGACGCATCGTGGTTTACTTAAGGGATCCTCATCCACAGAAATAGAATAGAAATTTTGTAAGACGAGTTGCATTCAATTAAATTACTACCAATGGCGCCCGTTAAGAACACAGTAGACATTGTAGTAATCTAAGTTATTAACACGGAAACAAAACGAGAAGTGTTCAAATTTATGGTAAATCTTACCGACAGGGTCATTTGCATATTCTTATCCACAACATTATGCTTCGTTTTCCCTAGAACAGCAAGATCGAGATCATAAGGCCGATAATTCAATGCCTAATTGACTTGTTTTGCAGCTCCACAGCCCGACCGCTCTCGACTATGCCATGGAAGGTACTGTCCAGCTTTTCCCATTTGGTAGACAACCCGCTGAAGGCACCGCAGGCAAATTAAACGTCATCCGTAAATGGACGTCAGGATCCGTGGTGTGGTCGGGCGCGAATTTTAACCGTCCTGTTCAAGGTAACGCTGGCACAAGAAACACAGCCCTTGGTAATGGAGTTTTTTTTTCGCTGTTGTTGTTGCAGAACAGCTGCTAACCTGCGTTAAATGGGTTCAGTCTGTGAAATTCGTTCCGTATTGCTTGCTTGTGTCGGTGTTGTCGGGCGGGATGAAAAATGTGGAATCAATTAGCGTCTCCACAGTTGGCGAGCCTCGCAGTCAGTATGGACTGCCGGTCTGTGTGTCGTCACTTCTTGCGTACGAATTGAATTGAAGTCACCGCAGTTGGGAAGAAGATTGGACGGAGTAGTGCTTCAAAGTGAAGATTATTAGCCTTATTTGGTGCTCTTTAATCAAATGAAGGAAGAACGCGAGCTGCGCAATATTTGCAACAATGGAAGAACAGGAGAGTGGGTGTTTTAACAATTCTGTTTGTTTTAATGTTTTCATGACGCTTAAAAGTTATCAACTTGACAGCTACGGCTGTGGTAGTACGCCTGGACATTAAGAAATATTTAACCCAAATAAGGAACCGTCCATTTCGAACCATTCTTCTTCGCACCAGTCGATCACGGTCAGCAATCAGTAAGGTGCGTGATAGTAAGCCCTTTTTTTCTCTCTCTCTCCGATTAGTTCCATTTCAACTCTCGGAAGTACGTTGTTGCTTGGTGTACCATAAATCGATTAAAAGCAGAAAATGGGGACCAAAAATTATCCAACCAACTCGAACCAGAACGGTAGTAAATAATGAAACAGCCAATTAACAATAACTTATCGAACGTGGATTGTGTGGACCACGTGCGTGTTGCGGTGATTATTTGCACCGACCACCCTGTGTGAGAAGTCACGCAGGGAAGTGTGCATCCGTTTGCTGTGAGGATATTCAATTATGTTGGGGCATAAGGGCATGCGAGAGATGCGTGTTTTTAAATTGCCTTTTGCGGTATGGCTGGACGAATTGAATGTTTAAATTTTACTTAGATATTTTTCACTCATCTTTGTAAAAAAAAAACTGTTGTAAAATTGCTTTAATATGACATTTGTTACGTTGTTACGACAAACTCCTAAAAGCCTGCATTAAAACCTTCCTATACAAATACTAGGCAGCTCTGCCGACTGAGAATGATTGTCTGTTTTGACAGATAGATGGCGCTGATGGTCAAGTGGGAGACGCTGGAACGCAAATTTGATACTTTGCCGCTACAACCTCGTTGGGTCATGGCTTTCTTTGACCTGACGGTTCTTCAGGACTCGATCGGGACTACCTTATCTACCACCGGACAACCTTTATCTCTAGTATAAGGATTGTATCAATATAGTTACTAAATAGAAATGAGAGAAACCTTCGTTCCGATTTGTATTGACAGATGTATCAATAGAACAAATGTACAAAGATGTAGACTTTCTTTCGTTATTCCATTCCAAAACTTCCTTTAACGCCATTTAGTGTTACTAAAGTGTGTACTAACAATTTGATAGAATGAAGTAAAATACCTTGGTAAGTAGAAGAGCTATCAGAATCCATGCTCACACGTTTCTTAGCTATAGCTTCCCTTCTTCGATTCCGTTTGTCTATACGAGCAATTGTCGGGCAACAGTAGCATCCTGTCCATCACGAATTCATAAACAAAACAAGATGCACCATTCGCGCATTGTAAAATGTACACCGTTCAACAGTGTGAGGAAAACTCCGCATACAAAAGGTTGTCTGCACCATAAATCATTCTCCAACAGTCATAACCAACCGGGTAGAAAATTTGCAATCACTAATTGACACAATAAACTTTTAATGATAGCAATACTGCCACATCGGCCAGCCGGTCGCCCGCCCGCTCCGAGTTGCAAACATTGACGAGTCTGGTACACGGGTGGCGTACAAGTGTTCCCAGCATAATGCTGATGATGCCACACATCCCACATGCTCGAGAGATCTCGGTGTGTGACATAATCAAAACAAATCCACGGAAATGTGACGTACATCGGGCCGTAGTCTATATTTAGAACAGCCGATGCAGTACGTACACTGCAGTGCATCGTGATTCGTCGATTGGTTTGTTAGTTAATAACTAATGCATCGCAACATGCGGCACCGTGTAGAAGCCGAGCAGGAAACGAGCGGGTTTTGGTTTGTTTCCATTTTTCCCTAGGGGGTTTTCGTGGTGGGCAGGTGCTGAACAGTGCAGAACTGCCCTCTTCTTGGAAACATGTTCATTTCCCGTCCCCGAAC
Source organism: Anopheles maculatus (assembly GCA_002091835.1). Lineage (NCBI taxonomy): Eukaryota > Metazoa > Arthropoda > Insecta > Diptera > Culicidae > Anopheles > Anopheles maculatus. The sequence continues at coordinate 3,335 of KZ061991.1, forward strand.
GTAGGGCAGAGATAGGATGCGCGACTGCGGTGGCCAAACCGCGCAAAGATGATCTATCGATGTGGCGATAAGAACCGATCGGTTGGTCCAACTTTTACTCCCTTACCAGAGTCCACGCCGGATTATCGGCGACCGGGCGTTTTGTGTATCGAACGCGCCGCACGAATTGGCCACATCCCGTGGGCTATGGGTGGATCCCAAAGTGCTTCTCCACCCGGGACTTTTGCTGGCTCTTCTGTTCTTCCGTCTGTTCTGCGCCGCAGGGAGAGTGCGTTCGCGTTGGCAAGCTTTCGTCGGTGGATTAAGGTTGCGGGCTTGCTTTCCAATCGGAGGGTCGGTGGACTATCAGTCGCTGTTGATCTTAAGTAAATAGAAGTGGCTTATCTTGTGGTTCGCTGCCCGACGACGACGACGACGACGCTCGGGTGGTAAATTTGTAAATAGAGTTATAAAAATCAATGAACCGGAAAATGGATTGTTTGGTTTGGTGCAGAAGTATAGCAAAACCGCGGGGCCTTATCGTACCTATTGAAAGGAAGAAATGAATGCGCTGGCAGCGCCCGCCGGGATGGTGTGTGGTTGAGGTTAGGAAATTGATTTAGAAAGCATTTATTTAAGTCGATTGCTGAGGTTGAATGGTTCGAAATGGGTGTACAGGATGGGCAATGTCGGAGACTTGCTTTATGTAATAAAATTATGGTCTATTTGTTGCTAATATACTGTTATTTTCGTTGCTCTTGATTGGGAGTTGCTTATAGGAAGAGAGTTTTATATCGGAAAGAGGATCTTTTCGATCTTGAAGTCGTATGGTTTTAAGGCAGGAATAAAAACTACTTAATGTCTTAAGATGTTTAGTACAAGTTGAAGTTTATCATGTTACTCAATCCTTGATTACGTTTTCTCAATATATAAATGCGATTTAACTTTAAACACGTAATATTTTCAATTATAAAAGCGTAAGCGATCAAGAACAACATTATATTACAATCTAAAAACTTATTTTTAGAACTGTACTAAAACTAAAATAAAGGACAGTAAAGGAAAGTAAACTTCCATTAAAGCGTGTCTGCATTTTATGCATGATAAACAAAGAAAAGCCTCACCCCCAAACAAACGGTCCGAGCGATTCGATTCGTTTCGGTATCATCCCCTAACCTTTCGCCTACGGCCATAACTACGAGCTAGAGGCTAGAAATTTGCAAAACGTTTCGATTAACTATTCGCAAGGAAGGAAAGAGTCCGAGATATGATGAAAGAGAGAAGGCAACTCCCATTTGCTGAGAATGAGGCGTCCTTTTCGGTTTTCTTTTTCAAACTGTTGCTGCTGCTGCTGCTGCCATGGACGGGCACGATTTTGTAGCATCCGAGTGACTATGTCGACTGATCGCCGAACGATCGCCTGCAACTCTCATGCGCCAACAAACTTTAACGCCTTTCTCCCGTGTGTGTGCGTGTGTGCGCGCCTCCTTGAGGTTGAGATTTGTAAAACGATTTGTTTGTTTTCGTTCGCTCCCCTCGGTTCGGTCTTTGTAGCTCAAGAAATCACAAAACACACTCGTCATTATCTCAGCGAACCACAGTAGTCTACGGCAGTTTACATGCGTTTTGCGTAAACCGAGCTGTCCCGAGAGCAGAACAGCGTGTAGTCCGGGTGCACCGGAGTCGACCAGACGGCCTGGATACGCATCCAGTTGCGAGTGTGCGTTCCCACCAGAGAGTCTGGGAGAGATGGGGGGCACGATTAGTAGTAGCAAAATCTGGGTGTCCCGTTTTGTAAGGAGGCACATCCCAGGGTATAAAATGGCAATCCCGTGTTCTTGCGACAACGACCACAGACGGGACGATACGAACAAGATGCACATTTGTATGTTGAACGTTTGTTTTTTGTTTCTATACCGAGAGACAGAGTAAGAAAGGATGGCAATTGCATAAGGAGGAGGACACGGTCCGTGGTGATATTTCTTGGGATCGTTTTCCACTCGGCGTTGATCGCGTTCGTGGTCACTGTAAATAAATATGGTAAAACGTGTGGCCATAAACACTCGTTTTCATTAATTTTTATTTCGCTTCCTCGATGCTCTGGACGTTCTGCAGCGATCCCCGGTACTGCTCGCATCAGAACGGCACCCGAACGGTTGCGAAACTGTGTGGCCCACTAATGGATAACTGGGCAGCGTATCTAAGTCCGAATGTCCACCCTAGCTGCGGTACTGTTGGAACAGTGAGTACAGGGAGAGATTGTACATGTTGCCCTTTTTTTCAATCCGGCCAATCGCTTGTGCAGTTAAGACGTCCCCGTAGGTTCCCCGGGGCAGTTATACTTTAATAACAATAAAACAAACGATAATCGTCTCGAGAGCCAAACGGGACAGAAAGGTAGGTAAAATTAAGCGAAATTTTCTATCGTTTTGCTGGGGGCCATACCGATGGGGGTGAACCTCACGGTGTTGTCGGTGCTTCGGTGAAGAAAGAATCGCGCAAACGCGTATTTTATTTTCACGCCCAAGCGATACTTGAAGACTGTGAAAACTGTGAGGGTAGAGTTTGGCTCGGCCCAGTGGTTGGCAAACGTTTCGGGGACTTACCATAAATCAAATACCATAAAATTGTACATCAAACTTGTTATAAATAGGAATATAGCTGGTATAGGCTGGTACAGGTATAGGTTGCAAGAAGTATATGCCAATTTAGGGATCTCGTCAAAAATTCTGAGAATTTTCTTTTAACATCTTCTTCTTCTTCTTCTTCTTCTTTCTTGGCCTAACGACCTCTTAGGTCATGCTTGCCATTTTTGGCTTACTAGACTTATTGTTACCGCATAGTTGGATAGTCAGTCCTCACTATGGGGGAACGGCCCAGATGAGACTTGAACTTAGGTCTTGCCGTGTGAAGACCGGCGCCACTGTCGGATCTACCACCGGGCCGCCTATGGAACCAGTTATTAAACTAGCTTAGTTGTCTAGTTAAACTAGCCAAGTTCACCACTACCAAATTTAATAGATGATTTATGTACTACTAGATTAACTATACTTCAATTTACACTGCTAGGTAAGCGCGTTGCCTATATGTAGGCGCAACAGTTCCATGTGCACTGTGACGCTGCGTTATTTTTATAAAATAATAAACTTATACAAAAATTGCTCAGTTCGAGATAGCAAAACTAAGTTATAAATTGCTTTGATTGTTATTATCTCCAACCGTGCATTGTTTTAAACATGTGGGCAATTGTTTCATTACTGGTGCATTGCAAGTAACAAAGAGAAGCAATTCCACTTTGCCGACCACTGGCCTAGAAGCACCGGGTGGGAATTTTGGGCCGAAGCCAGACACTTTCTATTTAGCTTTGAATATATTTATATTGATCTTTGTTTTTTTTTGCAAACTGTGCCGAGGTGTCGAGTGGTACGCTATGATGCTGGGCAGACGATGATGATGATGATTATGGCGTTTCAGAACTGCTAATTCGTTCCGCACGGTTCGTCACTTAGGCGCCCGATTAGATCTTTCGAATGTTTGGCTGTTGCAGTTTCTGGAGCGTTCGTTTCACTTCGAGTCACTTGGTTCAGGATTGAAGTATTAAAATCCTGGTTTTTTCAATAAATAATTTATATGTAGAATAAAATGAATTAAATTTTTAATCTTTAATTCTGGTTTTTCGCAAGGAAACAAAACAGGTAGAATTTTTATTACCTCGAAAAATGATCCATTATTTCTGGTTCTGGTTTAACGACCATTCTGCCTTTGCGGTGGGCCTTCCATCAATCAATCTACCACCCAGTGTCCACCACCAGCAAAGCTCGCTGCTTAATCCCTAAATTAATGGTGCACAATCCGTATCGAAATCGGTAGCAAAACACCGAAGGACACCGATCGTTGCATGCCACGTTTTAATTGAGTAGTTAAAAATCATAACTGCGGCATGGTGCTTCCTTGTGAGGATTCTTCTTTAAAGCCGCCACATTGAGATAGGTCGCCAGTCCCATCGCCAAGAACTAATTAAACTGTAACAACAGCAGAAAGCGAAATCCAGTTTCACAAGTTGGACGGTGCGCGCGGAATACAGACCCTGGGGGCTGTACTTATCGTTTAAGAGTGAGCGTGGAGGGATGCGAATGGGGCACAATTTATGCACAAGATTTGGATACCAGTTTAAGAGCAGGAAAAGAAAAAAAACGAATAATTTGATATCAGTATCTGTTACCACCACGGCCACGGTTGCCAGCGCACAGAAGGGTCGCAATGCACGTGAAAGTCTGCGATGCGCTTCAGGATCCAGTTCTACGCTTGGGACCAACCCATCACAACCGATAAATCTTAAGGGCATCGGTCTGTTTTTTTCCCCCTATAGTCTCGCGTGGAATCAATTACAGGGTCCCCTGACTGTGTGTGTGTGTGTCTGTGTGATTGTTTATTTGGAGCAAAATAAATATCATGTCACATAATTCTCGTTGCGTTTTGACAGTTCTAGGACAGCACGCGGGCATCCTGAAATCACACCTTCTGCGAAACGGACCCGGTTTCGATAATGTGGACGGGGGTTTTTGTTGTTGTTGCTTCTCTGTTATCTGTTAACCATCCAGCTGCAATTCGTCCGACAAGATTTACCACCGAAAGTGACCGCGAAGGTTAACGATTGTTGGCGGGTTTTGTGTTCGCATATTCAATTTATTTATTTGCCAAAATTACAGTCTCGAACACTGAGACTCACTCACGCACACACACACACAGACCCGCGCACCTCGTGCAGGAAGGATTTATTGGTGTGGTGCATTTAATTGTTTTAATCACACACATCGCATCGCTCGATCGGGTCGATCGGTGTGCGTAAAGCAATCGCTGCAAGGTTCGGAAATTGATTCATCCAGTGCAAACAAACAAGAAAAGCGGAGGATTTTCGCTATCGGTGGCAAAAGAAATCCAAATCTGCCAGTCCGCTTGCTTGAGGGGAATCAAAAACCACACGCCACATCATTCGGTTACGAGAAGCATCCTTGTTTTGGTCCGTCTTTGGAGAATCGTTTGGGAAACGAAAACGAAGCGCAAGAAAGCTAAATAGGGTCCTACCGTTTCTGTTCGGTGGAAAAGAAATCTTCCCCGAATGAAGACTCGATCGAACCGAAAGAGTGCAAGTGAAGTTGCACAAAAATTACACCTCAACACACATAAATAATCCTTTCTGCTGTGTCCCTTTTCGTTTTCGCTTTGGCTCCGATCGTTGGGGTCGCATCGTTGCGTTGCTTTGCTTTATTCGAAGTTACGCTTCACAGTCTCTCTCTCTCTCTCAAGGGTATTTTCAGACAGGCAGGATACAGTGGTACACAGGAGGACGGTGGGTCAAATTTTACGGCCCTTCAATTTACCTTCCGTTATGGTTCAGTTAGCATAATCGAATTATCGGTACTGTAGAATTAATTTTTAAATGCTGCCGGACACGGTGCCGGTTGACTGGCCTCGTACTCGTGTGGTGGTTTTGTTTGCCATTCCACACACAGCCTTTGTTAGATGTATCCTTGTGCTTATCGTTTCACTCCCGACAAAAGAAAGGATTGCTAAAAGGAGGATTTCACTACGGGTCTGGTGTGCTCGGTGTATAAAGGTAACAATAACTCGTTTATTCATTTATTTATAACCGTAATTTCAACCGACATGCATTCCATGATATATTGTAACTGTTCCGTTATCGTACTGAAACGGTACGTACGCAGGAACGTGTCCGGCCGACGAAAACAAAAATCCGAGCATCTGAGAAAGCTTCTGGTGACCGGTCTAGGTCGGTCCTGCGCGGGGTGAATGGTTGGTTGACGGAGAGTTTTTGGAAAATTGAAATCCGTTAAATTTACAATTACATTCTTCACGATTTGTGCGAATGGTTTGGTGAATAGCATGCGGTACTTTAACTTTTTTGCGTACCCATGGAAACGGGTTGAAGGATGTGAACGAAACAAGTTAGTGAAGTTTGAGTATCTTCAGGAACAAAGATCCTTCTTTTACTGCTGGAGCAACAATGCAAGCTACAAAGAAACAGTGCTGAACTATAAAAAATTGTGCTGAATTAATTTTATCTCCATATTGTTTAAGAAAAACACGATTGGAATAATATGGCTTCTATTTTGGGTATAAACGCCTGAAAGTATGCAACATTTCTTTATTTATATAGCGTAGAAAAATAGTGAGATGCTTTTTTAGAGCTAACCTTAAAGATTGTCCCAAATAGACTAATTATAAACTGACTATTATAAAAATCCATCGCAAAAAGATAATAAAAAAAGTGATTGCATATCTGCCGGCGCTACATATAAGCCAAAATGGCAAAGTAGCATAATAGACGTTTTAATTTATGTCTATTTATTACTTACATTACATAGTCTCAGGATTCTCTTTGAGATCATATTAATACTTCGCACATCATTAAATGTGGCATAAAAACGAATGGTTGCATATCTTTGGGCGCTAAGCAAAATGATTCTGAATTCTCCGTACTAAAATTCGAAATCCAATTGCGAATCGAAATAAATTACACTTAATTCTTTGTTACACCAAATTAACTCATTCCAAATTCTCTTGTTTCGAAGCATCTCAATAAACCTTATTAGCAATTCAATAATATGGATACAGGTTTCGTTTTCTTAATCCCACTGATAATATCATCAATTCGGATAATTCGAAAAATCTCCATCTCGAGGCGAATCTCTTTAACCGATTCCTCTTAACATATTCGTATTGTTTTACTCATTTTCATACACATTACAGAAGGCTTAACATAGCGAAAGAATGCAACATCGATTGCTCGTTTGTTTCACGTGAGCCGGTGTACGGATTTTCGTAATTTTATGATCGTATTGTATTTCAACAAACAGCTTAAAGCGCATGCTTATGTTTATGAACAATCGAGGTGTTAGGAGATGTGTTTTTATCAAAATTAGCTTGCAATTATTTATTTATATTAATCTTCTTTATTAAATTGGGCTTAAAAACTGTGGAAACTTTTCGATATAAACAAATTTCAAGCGCAATGATCATTTTACAACTCAACAATAAACTGGCCAGTCCCATCCCTTATCGTTAACCTATTTCATAACTTCAGCTTGAGACAGTTTAAACCACCGACCGATTAAATAGCGTCATGTATTGGCACGCACTGGGCCCATATAAAGGGTTCGCCGCCGTTGTCCGCTGGAATGTTGTGTATGGAGCGGTCGCTTTTTTTTTAATATACCTCCTTTTCGAACGCCTCATCGCCTCTGGTGTGCAGAAGGGTCTCCGGACGTCTCACAACGCAGACAGCGAGCGTATCGTTACAGCAGAACGGTTGATGCTCGTTCGACTCGGTTTCGGTGTCATAAAATTTAGCATATCAATAACATCAATCAAATGGAATCAATGCAAGGCAAAAATGTTGAACTGAACACCAGAAAAAAGCCCCAAAATGCATCTCAGACTCAACAAAAAAAAAGCCTTGGGATCGTCTTAAAGTAGGTAGAAGGAACCCAGGGGACAGTGTAAAGTTTGTGGTGAGGTGTGTTTTTGCAAAGATATTTCCCCGGGAGCGATTTGGCGATGGCCACGATGGCCCGTTTCTCCGGGAAGATCCCGACGGCAATGGGGTCCCACGAACCGGCGCGGATTCGGTTTGACGTTCGGACCAGATCGTACACGGCCAGATCGTATTGTTTATGCATAAAAATAAAATTTTAAGACTTTACGCTACAACAACGGTACCACGGTTGGAACGGTAAAAGAAATATTTTGACATGATTTAATCAAATTTATTTCCCTTCACGAATCTGTGTATCTATCTGCGTGCGTGTGTGTGTGTGTGGCTGTTCTTTAAGTCGCTTCTTGTACACAGTTTTATATTTACAGTACTCCACGCCTATACATGCAAGACCCTCTTATCACAACCAGTGCATACTGGGGCCGATAAAAATGAATAGCTGCACGTGACAAGGACTCAAGGACTAGGAGGACTTTTATTTGTACCTTCAGGGTGTGATAATTAAAAACAAAGCAAGAAAAAAACCGACCGGCGGTTCACTTTCGATCCACTTAATAAATCCTTCGCTCGAAGAAAGTTCCCCACATGAGAGCGGGAGAGAGAGAGCGAAAAAAGAAGTACAATAACGCAATATTCCTGGAAGCAGTTCGGCGAGGCAACCAGCTCACACTCTCGGGCAGAGCTCGCGTAATGAAAATAATTAACTGCCAAAGATAGCGAGCGACACCCGATACTCGTGTCCCGAAAAGCTTGGATCGTCCTGACCAACTTCAACAGCAGCAGCAGCACCAGAAGTCCGAAGAGTAATCGGTTCGATAAACTATCATAAATTTATTGACATATCGTACCGAACAGGGATGTCTTTTCCACCTTACCACAGACTACTGCAAACTCCAGACCAGTCCACACCAGAGGGGATCCTTGCCGGTGGTCAAACGGTTGAATAATTTGCCCGTTTTTCATTGGGTACAAATTTGAGCACATTTTCACCGTTGGCAGGGTAACCATCGGGAGAACCATGCTGCGGACCGATCAGTTCCGCTTGATCGGTGATCGATGAAGTACGCACGATAAGCAAAACAGCCACGCAGAAGAAAAAAAAAAACGACAGAAAACCCTTCTTCTGGTATGCGATGGGAATGCACGCTACAGGTTGCAGATAAAGCCGTCGTCGTCAGTTGCGTTGTTGAAGTCGATGAAGATCAATGAAGATAACGCGCCCTGCGTGGTCATGTTGCGTTGGATAATTGATCGATCTTTTATGTTAATACCGCGCTAGTGCGAAAGGGTAGTACGTGGGCGCTGAGGATTATGAGGCTTTTTTTTGTTGTTTGGTTCCCCCATGGGAACATTGCCACCGGATTGTACACCGTTTTATAGCCGAGCTTTCGTTCGCCCGGTAGTTGAAGTAAAATGTCACTAAACTCGCGATGACTAGTTACTGTGGCATGGGTGCGTTTTTATTGAGCCCGGATCGTTGATACTTTGTGCGATACATTGAACTCATAAAGCAGATTACGATCCATGCTGAAGGTGAGACAAATTATGAGCAAAGAGCGGTGTAATGTGCGACCTTGAGAAAGAGTTTCAAATTTAATGGGGTTACTTTTTCATCAGTATCAGCGATAGACAGTCTGTTTAAGACTGTTTTTAAGTTGGCTTGCAGAAAGAAGTTAAATGACACTAGATACGTCCCTTTTGAGTATTGTACATTGGACATTTTAATGCTATAATATTTTTATAGCAAAAAAGCTGTAACAAATTTTTCAGGATGCCAAGTTGAGTTATTATACGTAAATTTAAGCATTTCGTTATAGAGATTCTTCGATGTCTTCGTCTTGATAGAACGAACAACTGGCATAATGTAATGTCAGCCATTTTTGGGACGTACTTTGATATATATTGAAATAAGCATTTTGTTAAGCCCTTGAGGCGGACTAATTAATTATAATAAAATAAAAAAAATAAAAAAAAAAAAAATTTGTTTGTCATATGATTTAGATTCTGTTGACCGATTCCGATTAATTAAGTTGTGATTCAGGTCCTGTTAAGTGAAAGACCGATTCTCTTGTCAACTTTTTAAGAATGGTGCCATAATTGATTATCGATGGTGTTCCACGAGAAAACGAAGTTTATAGCAAAGTCGTTCTCGAGAATGTTTTAAATCGTCTTAAAGAAATCAGAGGCACTTCAATCAAGACTTCAGAGGCTAAGGCCAAATTTAAATTGTAATGCTATAACTTCTATTCTAGAAATACTGTAAAGCTACAGTACAGCAGTTGGTGCGTCCAATAATTGCACAATCGAAACTCTCACGTACCTCTTGATCCGAAAGCACAAACATTACACACAACAAGCAGTCGCTCGTCGCTTAATTTCAACTCCCTAAATGGCAATATTGCAACCTATTCGGGCATTAGGCAATCGTTCTACAGAATCGTCTACGATGTCGCGGTAAGCCCGTATGCAGATGAGAAAGACCCACCGCACAGTGTGTCTGTCGACCACACACATACACACCGAAGAGTTTGTGGTACCGAAAATCTAGCCCAAAGTGGGAGTTCTTGTATACACTTCTGCTTAGGGTTTGTTGTGGAGAGTCAGCTACAGCGGTAAGAGTCGGGTTGGGAAGTAAAAATCAATAATAGCCCTTGTCTCCGGCTATCAGTCTGAGCGGATCTTAATGGGCATGTTAGCAAGATCAAGCTGGGATCGCGAGCAAGGGAGAAGCAACCAGGGAAGGAACTCCGTTTTCCCAGGCCTGTTTAGAAATCTTTAGCAAAAGACACTGATTTGCGTTGCGGTTAGATGGGGGTTTATGCGAAAATAGAGCTACGATCGTTCCGGATCTCTACTTCTGCTTCCCCCGGGGGGGGTGGGAAACGCACACATACAAAGCCTACTTAGTAGGGTGATAAGCGCCGGGTAATTGGAAAGCCATAACGACGCATTGACGACCACCATTGACGGAACGGACCCGATCACGATCATTACGATACAGGTTCGACAACGAGCGTCCCGTTAAGCCCCGTGCTGATGATAGTGTACGATCATAATAATTTTATTTATTGCTGTATTATCTCGTAGCGTAAGGGCCTACCGCTTGTTGAGGGAGAGTTGTGTTTGTGTCACAATAGGATAGTTAAACACAATGTTTGTTTGGTCGCGATCTTTTCTGCTTGGGGTGCTCTAATTTCGGTGAATGCTATAGGAAGAATGGCTGCGCACATTCTAGGCGTCATGAGAGAGCGAGCTAGTTTCTTCAAGAGTCGTCTAGATACACAAGCTGATCATGCTCGTCCCGATAGAAGAAGACGCACCTGAAGCACAACTTTAACTTAATTAAGTCGATGAAAGCCAAGGATATTATAGTCTCACGACCGAAAACAGACATTCATTGGGTGGCTTGTACTGTTCTATTGGCCTTTCCCGTACCTATATCGCACGCTTTGCTATTGAATTAGCAGATTTAACTATTCCACCAACTAACGTCGTGCGGTCGTTTGTGTCTCCTGGTCTCCGGGGTGTGTTGAAACTCCTTTCTCCATTTACCGGCAATACGATCTATTGCGGATGGTATTTAAATTTTCCATTCCCTCCTCAATCGGTCGATCACAATCAGCGATTTCGGGCATATTGGGCATATTGTTCTGCATAGAGCTGAAGAGCCGTAACAAACAATCACGCGGAACTGGGAATCCGGGTTTCTGCACCAAACGCGCCGATGCAAACCTGTTGGCGTACCAGCAAAGCTCCGATAAAGCAGAAAAGATGGGTACCGTTCGCGCAGTGGTACCTACCGCAACATAACCGAACAGCCAGATTGGTTTCCTTTCGAGGCGCCCGTTCGCATAGTGGGTTGCATAGAACGTGCGCATAAATCTCCTGGACGCTAACCGGCGCTAACCGGTAGCTTGCACTGGCAGGACGCATAAGCCGGGCCACAAACACGCGCTCTGGTGGATAATTTTTTAACCCGCGAAAGCACCCATTCGTTGCTAGAAAGTTTCTTTTGCTCCAAGACCCGGTAGCGCTCACTCCCGAACTGGCACAAACTTAATCAATTCGTAATCTTGTGGAAGGAGTACGGGATTCGCTTTTTTGCTGTTCGCTCCGGTGCATCATTGTGCTGGCAGAATCAATTTACAATCCATCCATTTCGTTCGAGCGAAGCAATTCGTCAGTGAAAAGAAGTAAATCTAAATAAATTCAATTACGCTGATGGATTTACGAAATGGCTTTGGTTTGCTGGTGGGCAAGCTGCTGGGCGGGAGGGAAGATTAGAAGCACGCGGCTCGGGATGAAGAATATTGGGTTTTACGCTCCAATACGGCTCCCAACTTTCGAACGGTTGTTTGCCCATGTCCCCTGTTCGCGCGGAACGGAGAATGTTCTTGTGGCTGGTTCGGTTGATTGTCGGACGGAAGCATGTCGATCGGCAGTGATCGTAAGTTATGTACCCGGCAGCAGATGCATCCAGAATTAATGTGAGAAGGATGACAACGATGGCGGAGATTGATTTTCTTTTCCAGTAGTAGTGACGGGCTGATTAGAACGTGATATTTTGTTATATTTAGAGGAACTTTATTAAATAATGTAACTTTGTCTTGCGAAATGTATAACTTTAGATGCATTTCAAGTAGAATCGACAGGATCTTGTATTATAAGTAACGTATAATTTTCGCCTTGTCTTATGTCTATGTCACAACTTCAACCCTTCTAAGTAACAGGAACAACTACTTCCTAATGTTGACTAAGAGAACTCAGATACTTTTAGTGCCCACATGTAGAAGGACTCAAGACTCTTTTAATACTTTATTCTCCAGTGTTCCTTTCTGAGATATTGGTAGAGAAACCATTATTAGCTAGACTTAATCCCTCCTAAAGCTCCGAGAACAATAAGAGAGCTACAACAACATGAGTGACCCAGATATACGCTGGCAAATGAATTCTTATTCCACATGAAGTCCAAGAAATAGTTGTGAATCCATAACACCTTGTTTAATATCTATAAAAGATTTAAAGCATCGCCTGTGATATTGTTAGCTGTCTACATTTTTGAAACCATAAAACTGAGCATGTATCGATGAGAGTATTAACACTACATAGTCCCTGCGCGTTTGTTTCATCTCATTCATGCCACAAGGACTTCAAAAGACCATTGACTTAATTATCTTTAAATTAGCCTCCATTATTCAGCTTCGTATTAATAATGTTTTCAATTTCTCGTTCGCACCTCGGTACATAGCTGTGGCCAAGAGAGCATGTATCACACACTCGCGCCATTTTTGGTGTGTGAAAGATTCAGATCTACGGTGGCGTATACTTCAGCAACCACGGTACGAGAAGCTTCATCGCAAGGTCATCTAAGTGTAATCGGTGGTCGTAGCGTGTGTATACGTAAGCTACACCATAAACTGACCCCCAGCTAGTGTTGGGTATGGTTGGATAGGAAGGAGACATTGCCACGATTACCGTCACCCAAAACAGTCCCTATCGATCAAGATCGGTACATTGTAGCTTATCCGAGCGGGAACCGATATCGATGGGAACAACAGTTTTCGGAAAATGGTCCATTTTGTGAGAGATAAATCAATTGGCACCTTTTAGTTTCTCGCTAGCTTTTGCTCGTGATCGTAAACAGCAATGCCCGGCCAGCTGGCCCGGTGGACAGGGCACTCAGAGTCTGCTAAAAAGTGGTCCGGGTCATACTCAACACGCCCGGACCGGTCGTGATCTCGTTCGGACGATTTGTGCGATGATCGATGCACATATTTATAAGCTTATGATTTAAATTATTTTCTTCCCTTTTCCGTGCGTTGCCGAGTTCTCCCCGTCGTAGGCCTCACAGCCCTAGTACAGGGCGTAGCTCCGGGACGCGTACACGTAGTACATTTCGTAACAGCATGCATCCTGCTCTGTATTTTAGCTTCGTTTTTGCCGGAGCAATTTCAATTGACCTTTCGGGACAGCAAAAGTCCAAAATTTATAATGTCTTTATAAAACGATCAAAATATATTTTTAAGCGCGAGTACCAAAAGAAAATGGAAGTGGCGAGCAAGGTTTTCTGGGATGCTGTAGCTTTCGCGCTCGATTCGAAGGATGAAAGTGGTTCGATGCGGTTTGCGAAGGACCAATTGCTTTACGCCACATCTTCGGCATCAGGCTCGATGAGCTGATTTATCAATGGACGAGACGACCATTTTTTTTTGTGAACGTGTTTTTTGGACACTGCCATGCTCCAAGTTCACCCACATCGTTGGTTGCGTCGTGCGGCTTTCTCTCCTTCTTGAGCATTGTTCTTGGATGGTCGACCGAGTCTCCAAAAGCCCATCTTGTTGGGTCCTTATTACGCAACTAAGAAACAGGTTTACGCCCTTGATGCCACGCGTAACAGGATGATTCGCGCTTTGCAGAGGCACTTGCGTACATATCTTCCTTAGCAATAACTTAGGTTCAATTCTAGCAATTGGATTTATGCACAGGAGAATTGTTGGGTACGTTTTTGCTGGCGAGAGTGTCTCGAACAGAGAAACTACCAAAAACCACCCCTTCAAAAGGTTAAGAGAATGTAGTGTCCTCGCGAACATCAACAGGACAGCAGGAAAGTAGTTCTTAAAGTGTCTGCACACCAATGCACCCTTCAAGCAACGCACCTTCTCACCTTCACCGAAGTTCTTTGCACGTTCATGTGAAGAATAAATACACACCGCTTGACACGGTTTGGACCGTAAACGTAAACAGAACGCCAATAAAAAATGTCATCCACTTGTCAGCGAGCCGTTTGCGAAGCGGCAGGAGTTCGCTGACAGCGAAACCATTAAGCGAACGATTTGGTGGCAGAGTAACAACTTGCTCTACATTGTGCGGGGCGATTAAACTGTATCAAAATAAACGAATTTCCTTGCCCGTGTTTTCATTTGCATTCGCGGGAAAGCAATTAAGGTATCGATGGTTGATTGATCGTCGAATGGTTAATCGAGACAAATTACGATCGCGTAGCGTTGGGTTCGGCCGGGATGAATTATTACTAAAGTGGCTGCTATAAAAACACTTTAAAGCTCTTGTTGAGTTGTACACAACAACTAAAACGAACACTTGATTGCAATCATTTTGACAATTCTTTTTGTCCATTTGATAGCTTAATAAGTGCTTCAAATATCGCCGTTAAAAATGATTCAAAAGTTCTTCCTCCACGGGTAGTAATTCAATAGTGAGTGAGGCGCTTCGAGTTACATGTTTCATCGCCATAACCTTCATGAATAGTCCTTTAATTAGTGCTCTTAGTAGCGTGTCAGTATTGAGCCACGCTATAATCTTGTTAACATTGTAAGAAATAAGGCGATCTCTAAGTATTTAAAAAAATTAAGAGTTTGAAACCTTAAATATATTTTAAAGTTATTTGTATAAAATGTTCTCAAGTCCTGGTGAAGCCAAATTTAAGACACATCTCGGTGGAGTGATTCTCCAGCGCCGATCGCGTCAACCCGATCCGCATGTCGATCCGTAATAAACATTCAAAATTGCGACCAAAAAACCATCAATATTTACAGCATTTAAACACTGGGTTTCGCGAAACAGCCAGTCAACACCGATTGCATCTGATTTTGCGCGAACGTATCTAGATCGAAGTGGACGAAGTGGTAAATCGAGAAAGGGACCAAAAAAAAGCAACGTGGAAAAAGGATGCGCTTGGCACTTTTTATCGCTCCCACTGCTCCGTATCCTGTCTCACTTCCCAAATGGCTAAATGTGTGTAATTAAAGCAGTTGTAATAAAACATAATTCAAGACCCTGACAAGCCGGAGCTTCTCCAGACAGCAATTGAATTTCCGCCAACATAGGGCGGTACGCCATCGCTGCCCGCCTTTTCAGATTTGGAATGATTTCGAGTGACTATGCCGGCGAAGGTGAATCGAAACGGTCGCTTCCCTGCTTGCCTGCGACGCCTTTTGTCATCCGCTCGGTTTACCGATGACAACCGATCGTAAATATTTCATTAAATAAAGAGATAAAAATTGGAAAGAAAGCGCCAAACGGGCGTAACGTAACGGTGGGCAGACACTTTTTAATTAACTTTTCCTCACCATCTTGCAAAACTCACAAATGTTTCTTTGAGGAGGGATTGTTTTCAATTTTTGGTGTATTGCTGTAACAGGTAAAATCACTTCTCTGCATGAGTGTGTTCGTGTGTCTTGAGGCATAGCTGGAAAGTTCGTGACAATGTCATTATGGTTGATGGTTTTTGCATCGCAAAACAGCACATGCGTTTGCATGATCACATGTTACCAGGCATCATGATAACGCACGTAATGGGGAAGTATTCGCTTCTCTGCATGAGTGTGTTCGTGTGTCTTGAGGCATAGCTGGAAAGTTCGTGACAATGTCATTATGGTTGATGGTTTTTGCATCGCAAAACAGCACATGCGTTTGCATGATCACATGTTACCAGGCATCATGATAACGCACGTAATGGGGAAGTATTCGCCGGCTCCAAAACAACGTCGTAGGTGTTACCGATGCGTCTTCCATTATTCCAGTCATTTTGGATGGTTTTTCCTGGGGGAGCGTGTGTGTGTGTGTTTCGCCAGTGGTGGTACGCAGTTTTAATGTCTTCATTTAGTTGCGTGTGCATTTACCGTCGAGCAAAAGATGTCAATTAATAATCATTTGGGATCGGGAAATGATAGGGCACCGTGCAGCAGCATTGTGTAGCCGCAATTTTGCCTGCTGCCTGCTGATGTGCATCAGGAGGATAAACGATCGGTTAGTGGTGGGTCTGCCGGCAGTTGGATGGGCGGTTTGGTCAATTTGGTCAAATTTGGAATGTATATTTTTGTAATAATAGTTATGAGTGTGTGGATTACGTTCAGGGGATGCTTTTTTTTTGTTTCTTATTTGGTTGCTCAATTTTGCAACTACAACCGTATAATTAGATTCGCTCGTGAAGCTCCTGGAAGGAAGATGCACTTGAGACGGAGTTGTAGTTGGTCCACTTTGCTTTAGAGATACATCCACAGTTCAGTTCCATACAGGACCAGCTCCACCCAGCAGGGTATCAGATAGGTAGGCCTAAGATTATAAGCGCACACTACCCTGGCACTGCTCTCCTATTCGTGGGATCACTTACAGTCACACGCTGCGCCGTATGATATTGAAACTAGTTTCACCGTCTCGTCTAGTCCTCGATTTCCTTCTCTCCCCAAAAGTCTTTCTGATGATCATTAATGCAGTGGAACTGCATCGCAGCGCCAGTCTTCGAGGCGGTTGCATTCGTGATGAATGTGCGCACCGCCATTACGATTGAACTGTGGAGAAATATAACAAATGATTTCGTTTCGCAGGGCTTGGCCACGGGATAGAACGACGCCACTTGCCACAGCACCACACCTGGTGCACGCGAGTGATATCAATCTTCCCCGAGCGCATGACCCAGATTACGGTGCTGGGAAGTTCGTCATGCTGGTGGTGCAGGTGCAGGAAGCAACTCTATTTTACGCGACATTCAAACCACCAAGATTTGATGTTTTAATTTGAATATTTCCGATCAAGCGCTATTAATTGACACGTCCCAGAATGCTCCAGCTGGCTGGCTGGCGGGAAACAACACTCTGCTGGTGATGGTTATCGGAAGCAAGTTGTGCGGTTGCAGTGGTGTCTTCAGGGGCACTCATTGCTCAAGCACTGCGCTATTAATTGACACGTCCCAGAATGCTCCAGCTGGCTGGCTGGCGGGAAACAACACTCTCCCATCGAGACACGGGCTGACTGATGGTTCATTAACGCAAACCGGGGAAATCATGCGGTGATGTCGATTTGTGATGTCGTAATCCGACACAAAAAAAAAAAAACAAGAAGGTTCGACTATGTGTGTTAAACTGCACACACACGGGTAAAGCGTTCGCCCTTTTATGTCTACATTAAATCGTAATTTATGACCGAGTCGGGAAATTGTTCACCGCGTCGTTTGCATCGGTTTTCGAACGATTCGAGAGTGAGAAAACGTTAAACGGTTCGAAACAAAGAAGGAAGGAATGGTTTGGTGTGAGTAGAAGTAGTAGTAGTAATAGTAGGTGGTCAATTTAGCTGTCGGTTTAATGAATTTGTCATGGACAGGCAATCATTAGGCGTGGTGGTCGGCGGCAAGGCGTAAGAACTAGAAAAGGGTATGCTAGAGACGAAAATCGAATTCTGCATAGACAAGTTTCTCCGTCTCTGTACTCTTATGCTTGTTGAACTCAAAGATCTGCTTGCTACAACGTTGTGTGTCCTACTGACTTGGTCAAACATCACGCAGAGATAGATGTTATAGTTTGTTCTTTCAGTTCATAATGGATAATGGAATCTATAACTAGGTCTTATGAGATTCAAGATCCCTATAAGATTAATTGCCTGGAGTGTGTAAGGCCGACCAATAGCGCAAGTTACTGAGGGATAACTCATAAGCCGAAACAACAAACGACCTTTGTAATCTTAAGCTGGGAAGTAGAGTAGTGTGATATCAAATGTCCATTTTAATAAATTCTCCAATACGATTGTTGGCAAACTGCCAGTTTTATGCTATAAAGCTCAAAAAAATATGTTTTAGAAAGGTTCTTTAGTCACTGCACCTCAACAACGATTCAGATATGCACAACTAAGAAGGATGTTTCAACTATTCCAATAAATCATGTTTGAAAATTAACTAATATATTATTCTTTCAACTTTCAGGACAAGCCTTTCGCGCAATGAGTTAGTTTGACTATGAATATAAGGTCATATGGAAAATATTCCAGGGTCAAACTAAGGATGGAATGTGCTCTTTTACCTGCTCCAACTGCCACAATGTGAACGCACTGGCAGAAGACAGAATTTATTGTTTTCTGCACAATATATCCCCACAACGGCTTATGCCGACAGGCGTTCATTTCTTTCCTCTCGCATCGATATGGAACGGCACGTGGACGTTCGGAAAGTAAAAACAAAAATACCGTGTAACCTCGGGCCATCCTTCGTTGTTGCCATTGCCACACAGATAAGCGCGCACTTTGCAGTGGTGAAAGAAAAGCTGAGTGTTCCCCAAACTCCCAGCCCTAAAAAGTCTCCTCCGGGGAAAATGTGAACCTGTCTCAAAACTCGTCCGATCTGCGCGCGCGCGCGCGCACACGGTATACAATCTCGGTCTGGGTTGGGCTAGGTTAGGTCGAAAGCCTTGCTGGTGCTGGTCGTGGTGGTTTGCCGGTTCAGCCCCCACGCGTCCATATGAGGCTTTTGCGTTTGGTACAATGGTGATGATGATTATGTCGATGGCTGTATGCCCATTGTGCCCAGGTTAGGATCGTGTTTCGGAGGATTTCTGTGAGCGAACTTCGAGGCTGGAAGACAATTTTCGCCCGGCGGCATACACGATTTTCTCGCGCGGTTCTCGCTTAGAGGTTTGCGCTCTGCCTGACAAATTGTGCGCTATGCTAAAGTCGAGCAACAGTCGGTGGAATGGAGTCCCTCGTGGGATCGTTTCCGTGTGCTATGAAAATGCGCTCGAACCCAAAATGCTCAAACGTCGGGTGGGGGACGCACAAATAATACGGTCGGAGGCGTTGATAGGTTCGGCAGAAATGATGGGTGGCTGTTCGGCTTGGTACGCTGGGGTTGTTTTTTCGTTTCTTTCGTGAAGCTAATAAATTTACATGTTTTGAGTTTCGATCATTTCACTGATATCGAATACGTTGGGGCTTGTGTAGTATATGGTTGAGTTTGGGATGGAGCTAGCCAGCCAGTGTGCATAGGAGTGAAATATGCTTTAAATGGTATTCTTTTTCGTAAGTTTGCATTTGCGACAAGCCTCAGGGAGGACTTGGCTTGTAAAGATGGTCCAATGGGCCCGGTTCTGATGTAACTAATGTTTGATTATATACATTTGCTATAATTTTTTATAGGATGATATTCAAAGACTCGGGCTATGAAAAAGGTTGAGTTAGACAATGTGGCCTTACTATTGCGAACTATTTGCTCAACTAGCGTGCTTGAGATCATATATTTTAAAAAATTTAAATAAAGGTATGGCAGATCAGTGAATTGTTATATTCAGGATTAATTAGATATAAAGTTTGATATAGTGAAAACAAAGCAACAATAAATTAAAGTTCTTTGCGAAGTTTATTTTAAAATTACTGCAAGATGCTCAATCCTTAGTCTCAATTAGATGTTCAATCATCATTAGCCATGTTATGGATTTGTCTTTGTTGCGCCTATGAGTAGGCAACCCGATGAACATGAATTTTATGTAAATATATTTGTATAGTTCAGGTTTAGGATAGGCATTAGTATTAGTGTAATATTGTAATTAAAATAGGTGAGAATACATTTGTAAGTTTAGTCTTAAGGTAAACCCCAAGCGAGTCACAGCAACGATCCGAAAGAAACCAGTAGAGCTATCGAACAGTCTTAATAGTTCCAGTTCTATTTTACTTAACTATACTCAAGAAAAGCTATATATTTAATATCCGGATTTTTAAGAATAGCGCAACAACTTCATCCAATATCTACTAATGAAAACTAAACATTGTAAGAAAGCATTTTTAATCCCTACTTTCTAGTAATTTACCTGCCACCTTAAATTAAGTCATTGTCCCAACGGGAACCACTCCAACCCACGTTTGCTCCCAGGGAATTTAAATTGACGAAATAATTTACGCCAGTAATGCCACTTAATGCAATGGGCAAAGATAAAAGCCCTTCGTTGTGTGCTATGCACTGCCTTCTAACGGATTTGCACATACAACTTCATTCAACAACACAATCTTCATTCAATTTCGAGCGAGATTACGCCCGGAATGTTCATGTTTGTCACCGACTTCACTGACCAAACCTCGGCTAATGGGGGCTTGGTTGGACCAGCGTACAGCCACAACACGACGCTAAACGATCATTCTCCTGCAGCACACCGGAATATGTGCGGGAGAAAGGTTGTCACAATCACACATTTCACCGGTCCGGTGTGTCGGATAAATAATACGCATGACAACACCACATCCTCCCCATGTTTGCGGTAAGTTTTGAAATATTTAAATTAACCAAAATAACTGAACGCACACCGTTGATTTACTGGTTTCTTTCACCGGTTAGTGCGCATGCCTGAAGATCGTACCGTGTGGAAAGCAAGGATGAGATACTGTTCGCAGCGCTACCTGATGCTGTTATTGTGTGCAATGCAAATGAAATAAATAAAATATTCAAATGAAATGTATGAATCGAAGCCACGCCAAATTCTTACGACGAGCTCCACCGGCAAGCCATATCCGCGAGATCACAGTTCGGTGATTATTGTTTGCCAGTTAAATGCGCTAAATTGTTTCACCGATCGCATTCACTGGCCACTGGGAACCAAACTGGTGCTGGTTGCTCGTTAGGGATCGTAACTTGTGGGTCTGGACGAGCAGCCGAGTGTCCATCTTCAACCTCCAAAAGGGGCAACCGAATCTTACCGGCCGGCAGACTACTGGAAGGATGCAAAAATTACACCCCATTACATGTTGCTTCGGTGGGCCGGACGCTTTAAAGTGGCCGCATTTGCATTGCGCGGTGCGATATTCAATTCCGACAAGAGACAACCACGGGTAGATCAACCGCAGCACTTTGGACGATCCCGTGGTCTGCGGGATCCGGTGCCGGACCAAGCTATGCAAAAATGCAAATGATTATGTTAAGGCGCAAGCACGAAAAACCGCAACCATCACATTGCAATCAGAGATAACATTCTTTTTTAGACGACTTAATTAGTTCTTCATCGCGTTGTATGTGTTTGTTTTTTTTGTTCGTGCTCGCCTCTCGCCAGCAGAGAGTAAGGAGATTTGTTGGAGCTGTTGTTCGATCACGCATACGCATGTCAGATTATGCTTATGTTTGGTTTTAACTGATCCTGCTGTTTGCGGTTTGTGTTAAGGTTTTAGTTTTGGGTAGCCGAAGCAGCTAAAAGGTAGGGCTAGATGTTGAATAGAAGGTAAAGGTGGCATAGGAGTGAATTTGTTAGATTTGCATTTTGAAAACTATCGATCGAGGTGTAGATAAGACGGCTAAGTAGATGCAAACATGGGGAGAAGCTAAAGAGTTGACTGCTGTGATGGAGTAGGAATGAGAGAAAAATAGAGGAGTTTGTGTAAATGAAAAGCAAAAATGCAAAGTACCTATAGTGCAGGTATAATTCAATTGATCCTACGAAATAGTAGTCATGCTGATCAACAAGTATTTCTTTGTTAAAACACTCAGAGAGCAAGATCTCTGTTCAGTTCTTGACCATGCAGAAAACCTTATAGAAGATGGGATTCATTCCGCATATGACTGCATTGCTAGGGTAAATCATTTGGCCAAAGGGAAAACACAATTTGTCAAATGGAAGAGAATCAAAGGCTCTGAACTCCCTTGAACAAAGGTTTGCCTGTCTTTTTCCAACTTGAAGTTACAGAGCGTCATCCATGATTCGGAGTTAGAAACTGTTGAGGAGATCCTTGAGAAAAATAAACTGTGTTAAGGATCTAGGTATGCACATCGACTCAAGATTGACGTACGAGGAACAGCTAGCTCTTGTCGTAACGAGGTATATCCAATCACTAGGACTGGTCATTAACAGGACGCGTGAGCTTCTTGATCCCTTATATACAAAGACATTGTATTGCTTGATATCGTCCTCTAGAGGCCATGTACCAGCTTCACAGGCTACCGGTTCTCGACAGTTACCGCTGTATGTAACTGTCAGAACACTCCGGATTCAGGTAATGCTAGCTATCACAGAGTCCCGGTGCACCTTTGCCTCTCGCAACCGATTAGTCTGCATATGTCGAATCTTCAACACAGCTGGTGATGCGTTTGAACCCGATTCATCAGTACTCTAAAGCCGACTGAAGATACTAGACATAGCTAAATATTCACTCATGTACGTCTACGTCAATGTTGCGCTTTAAATCTTGCTGGTTGCAAATGTTGCTACGAACGAAGTTGGGCCTAAATCTTGGCAACATAGCAATCTAAAAACTTTACACGAAATTACCCATTCTACTAATAGTAAGTCGCTCAGCTTAGCTTTAAAATTGAAAGTAAAGGATGACTTTGACAACCAAAAAAAAGGTGCCAAAATGAATCACATACCCGCTCGGAGCATTTCAAAGCCATTGTGCACCCATTGCGGTCCTGTTCTGTGGTTCCCTTGGTACATGATAATCAGTGTTTTGTAAGGGGTTTTATTTTTTTGCGCAACTACAAAGCCTTCTTCCTTCGTGACTTGTTTTGGGGATCGTTTTGGGAAAATCCATCATCGCATTACCCAAAAGGTGAGCCTTACACGATCATGGCAACAATACGCAAGGCTATAGCAGAGCTTTTGAATTCATTTTCGCTTCATAACCGGTATTGATCCGTCACCGAGCCGGAAGTCACGGGAAATAGTTCTGTTTGTGATGAAATCGAAGTGGAATGGATTCGTTTAGTGGCAAGCGGATTGTCTGAGCTGGTTGATGAGTGATTTCTACTTAAATAAAGCTATCTTGGATGAATGACAAATTATTAATGCGTTTTTGATAGGTAATTAGATAGGCAATGTTTTACGAGAAGCGCGTTACATAGTATTGCTTTATGCAATAATGTTTGATATTTTATTACTCTTTACCAGAAAGTGGGTAGTTGTGTTATCCTCCTAAAGTACGGCGTCCTCGCTAACACTGCCAACAAAAACAAAAACGGCAATATTCATTATCACCCGTCACGATGGGATTAAACTCAGCTCGGCTGAGCTCTTTTTCCTCTTGATGCACTTGCCGAAGCATCTCCCGCCGTCAGCAAGTGGTTGCACTACTGCACTACGCTACACCGTTGTTACCAATCGGGAAAACAATTTACCAACCCCCCCGTTGTCTCCTCGCCTTCCTGCTCGCCTTCCTTCCCCAAACCTATCTTTCAACGCCCCTGAACCTTTGGTGGAGAAATTGAAATTGAACAAAACACAGCGAAACCATCAAACATGAGCAAAAACACAGCATACAACCCGACGCAACACTTGGTAAGGCTGGCTAACCTTCGCCGAGCACTTGAAATATCGAAGAAAAATTACTTTCTCAAATCCCTGTTTGCAAGAACGAGACATGGCACCGATCCGGCTCCCATCGCAAAGCAGTCGAATCTAATTTTAGTGTTTCGCTATCAACAAAAAACCTCCAACCAGCTTTATGCTAGCAAAACCGTACGATCACGATCGCATCACGATGATCAGTTCCTATCGCCCGCGCGTACCGTTCGGTACCGAAACAAATTACTTCCCTGATTACGCTTCGGCCCTGCCGAGTGAGTCAAAGGGAGGCGCAAAAAGGGAGTCAATCCCTGTATAAATTGTACGACCAGTTCGATAGTGATAAACGAGGGAGCGAAGGTAAGACGGGAGGCAACGGCTTTGAGGCACAGAATTGGGTGTTGGGAAGATAAAAAATGGAATCAACTCGCACCGATCGCGAGAACACGCGGCAGGCAACGAAATGCATTCGTTGAAATGCATTGAACTCCGAATGCACGGGTACCGGGAG
Source organism: Anopheles maculatus (assembly GCA_002091835.1). Classification (NCBI taxonomy): domain Eukaryota; kingdom Metazoa; phylum Arthropoda; class Insecta; order Diptera; family Culicidae; genus Anopheles; species Anopheles maculatus. Next base: position 27,375 of record KZ061991.1, read on the forward strand.
GTCACAACGGGTAGAAGAAAGTCAGCAAACGGATTGCACCTTGCTGCAATACCCGCGGACGCATCTATGTTTTCGTAACGAGCCGACAGCCGAAGGAAGGAAATAATGAGAGAATGCACCGAACGAGTGCAGCTGCGGTGCGTGATTGTATCTGTTTTTTTCTGCGCGCGTCGCGATCACGATGCGGAGACCTTGTCACGCAATTTCGTAGCCAAGCTTCTGGATAATCCGTTCGGGCCCAGCTGCTTGATGCGGGGATGCATGTTTAGCAGTTGGCAGATCAGATCGTTCGGTTGCCTGCTCTCGCTCTCGTGCACGTGTTGGGAAGCTGTACGCGCTGCACTGAGATGTACATTAACGCGAACGAGTCGCTCGGTTCGTTGGAGATCGCGAAAGGGATTTATGGGATAAAAACGATTAGATGGTTCGTGATGAAGAAGAAGCATGCAAATGATGTTTAATAATTCTTATTTTGAAGGCGGATTTTGCATTTTGATGTGTTGATGATTCTTCTAATAATTGTAATTGCAATTGTGATGTATTTAAAAACATATTTCTGTAAATAACATCATACTTTAAAAGAAATAGAATAAAAAATACTTTAATTTTATAAAACATAAATGACAAGGTTAAAAGGTAAGAAAAGGAAACAAACAACGGAAAAGGAGCGAATACATAAGTGAAATAAATGAACAAATAAAATGAGTAAACTGTTACACAAAATGGAGCAAACAACCCAAATAACATGAGTGAAATAAATGAAACAAAATCAAAACAAATAATAAGATCATGACTGTAAAAATGCGTGTTAAATAAATAAAAAACTCTTTGTAATTTGTAAGCAAATAAAATTAGCAAAGAAGATAAGTAAAAAGTAATAATTCAACAAATGGTTTATATTAAATAAATGAAAATGCAAAGATTGAATTAATATCTAAAAATTAAATGAGTGTTTTATATATTAGATTAATACCGATAGCAGCTCTCTTACTTTAGTGCGTTTGGCAATTTCGCCTCAATCTATGAAATATGCATGACAAAAGAGTTTATTTCTTTTTATATTTTTGTACAGTACAACTCAATGTTTGTGCTTGTGCTGATATTATGATATATCTACCATCCTACTGAAACGAAAGGTGGCGAAGAAAGTGCGAGAGTTCCTTTACCATGCTCCACTACAAATGACGCATGAGGACACCGACAAACCGAAACAACCGACTACAAACCACAACAGGCACAATAATGTTTCCCCTTAGCGGGAGTATAATTAGATTTTGATTATTTATAGGGACCCGCTGGTTTGAAAGCCTGTTTTGACAGTACGGAGCTGACTGCCGGAAAAACTGCCGACGGAGCGTAGAAGTCCCTCCGAGCGTGTGGATGGGTACAATCCGTGTGAATCCGCAAACAAAAAGTCGCTCGTCTGTTCGTGTGCGTTTTTGATTGTGACACGTTGTTACCGTGTCTGATGGGTGGTGATTTACTTCTAGCCCGGGTCCCAGATACTGCACGACAATAAATTGATTCGTTCGCTGTAGGGGTGAGCACGCCCCGAAGGGAACACACCGTGTTCTGGCGATCACACGCGATCGGTTGCGCGAGACGTGATCGTCGTTGTTCGACATGCATACCAGATAAGATTAAGTTCACACCGCCAGTGACGTGCGACGGCACGCGAATTAGCACTTTTCTCCGTTCTTGCGCGTATCAAGATCATGATCGCGTGGGACCAATGGCGGCACAACGCTGGAGGAGTAGCGATCACGATTTACGCTAAAAACTACAAACTTGACTCGGGTCGGCACACCGGTCCAATCGGGTGAACCCGGTTTACTAAGTATCTGGCAGTCTAGTTGGTGGGTTCGGCGAAAAGCAAAAAAAAACATTGGTCCACAATTACAATTTATCATTTTCCATAAGTACCGCGAGACAAGCTAATGGTCAAGTACGGGCCGCCAAGAGCCGCCCGAAAACACGGAGCCTGAAGTGGCAGCGCTTGCGAAGCACTGGTCGCTGAGGTGTCTAAGATAGAGAGGGTCGTCCGGATTGCCAGTTTGTATGACCTCTGCTCCGGGTAGGTTTCCAGGAGGGACTAGAAAGTGAACCAGAGTTCGGCGATAGGATATAATTTAGAACTGTAACAATATAATATCGGTGTGAAAGGAGACACTAGGGACCGGTGGTCCAGTGGTCGCACGCTTTTAAAGCCGGCGAGAAAACGATGCCGATGTTTCGTGACTATGGAAATCAAACACGTGTCAATAGCATCTTGCTCGCTCGCGGTACAGCACTCTTTACGGTGTGAACCGACGGCGGTCCCTCGATGTCTCTATTTGTTTTCTTATCTCGTTCAGTGGCGCAAAAAAAAACGAGCGGCTAGTTTCGCGTGTGCAACAACGTGCAGCATCACTCCCCGACCCGACAGCCATGGGAAAGTTTGTATGGATATATAGTTTAATTTCTAAAAATAAGCAATATCATTGGCACTGGTGATATACAGTAACGGGCTCGCTGTACCGCTTGCCCGTGTCGATGCTGAATGAAATTGTATTTGCGGACTGATCTCGTCCCACATTGATGAGTTCACAACGGGCCCTTTTTGGTAGAGAGAGGTTGCTCCATTCTGAAGCAGCATCCAAGCACTCGACTCACGGAACGGAAAACTGCGTGAGCCCGCGTGCGCTTCACTTTCCGTCTAATTGAACGCCGAGTATTCCCGCTTAATTAACACATTAATTTTCGTCACTTAACCGTCCCGTCCGTCCCGGGAAGCCTGGTGGCGGGATCACCACCGCTGAACCGGCCGCGTCGTGTCGGCTGAACTCCTGACACTGGGGCATACCTTCGCAACGGACTGCACCGTTGCCACTTATCAATTGCGCCCTTGCGCTGGTGGTTGGCTGATGCCCGTCTGGCAATTCATTCATGGTCCCTTGGCATTGTGAATTGTCGAATTGTGTGCATCCTTAGCTGCCCGGGGTGTCATAAATTTGACACCAGTCGCCGGCATCTTGACACATACCCGAGTTTCCGGGTGCCTTGATGACACGGTGAGGTGCACACACAAAACGCCTGTTGTGTCCCCAACGAACGGGACGCGTTTTCCTCATTCCTTTGGCGGGCGGGAATTGTCAGTGTGGACAGTGTTTTTTCTCCATTTTTCCCCTTCTAATTATACGCAAACTGCAGCAGTTTTCGCAGTTCATAAAACGCTCCTCGACGCGATTACACCGTCACGTGGTGGGAAAATTGTTTGATGTATACCAACCACTTCAAAGAGCGGCCACTATCAACATGCAATCTGCCCCGATCGGTTCTCGTTAGTCGGAGCGTCTATGAATAGCTGTGTAGCAAAATAATGTAGCATAATTCAATTTGCCGTTCCTGGACTGCTCGTTGGTGATGTCGTTGAGTGAAGGCTTTTCTCACGCTCGGTAGTACGGGCGAGGTTTAATTGCATTTTAAATGGTGTACCCTGCTGTATGCAGTTGTGGCAGATGGGCTGTATGTGTGGTTTACTTTTTATGACTTCTTGTTGACCGTCATTGATGAGTAGTGGTAGTTATCTTCTAGCCTAAGAGGTATAAAATGAGAGCGAATGTGCATATGCTAACGATACTTTAATTAGCAAACTAAATGGAGGAATACAAAATATACAAATTGTAGAAGAATGCAAGTTAACAGGATAATCAGGACCTTCGTCTAACTAGGTCCTCTACCACCATGTCAGGTAGGCTACTCCAACTCCTGTTGTTCAGAAATCGTTCAATGTTTTATTTGACTTTAAATAACGTTTCTTTATTTTTTTAAAGGAAAATCAGTGTTGTTCAACAACTGATCCAACAAGTGTCTATTATTCGTGTCCTAACATTTGAACATTGTTTGATTGATCAGCACCTGATAGCCATCGATCGAAATAGAAGACATTGAACCTCTGCCAGGTCCAAAGAGTGGGCTGCATGTGATACAATTGAACATTTGATTGTTCTGACTGTGTTTTTGATGACATCCACAATTCTGAATCATGTGGTATTATGCATAACAGTTGAGGACTCAAGTCTTCATGAGTATTTCAGCTATTCTAAGCTATTCTAGCTATTCTATTTTTCTTGAGGTCTCTGGCTATATTGATTACTAAACCGTCAAAAGACATCATTCCAGGGGGAGCTCGGTAAGCT
>KZ061991.1:32388-65328 GCA_002091835.1 Anopheles maculatus
AAGTGAAATAAATGAACAAATAAAATGAGTAAACTGTTTCACAAAATAGACCCAAATAACACGAGTGAAATAAATGAAACAAAAGCAAAACAAATAATAAGATCATGACTGTAAAAATGCGTGTTAAATAAATAAAAAACACTTTGTAACTGAAGCAAATAAAATTAGCAAAGAAGATAAGTAAAAAGTAATAATTCAACAAATGGTTTATATTAAATAAATGAAAATGCAAAGATTGAATTAATATCTAAAAATTAAATGAGTGTTTTATATATTAGATTAATACCGATAGCAGCTCTCTTACTTTAGTGCGTTTGGCAATTTCGCCTCAATCTATGAAATATGCATGACAAAAGAGTTTATTTCTTTTTATATTTTTGTACAGTACAACTCAATGTTTGTGCTTGTGCTGATATTATGATATATCTACCATCCTACTGAAACGAAAGGTGGCGAAGAAAGTGCGAGAGTTCCTTTACCATGCTCCGCTACAAATGACGCATGAGGACATCGACAAACCGAAACAACCGACTACAAACCACAACATGCACAATAATGTTTCCCCTTAGCGGGAGTATAATTAGATTTTGATTATTTATAGGGACCCGCTGGTTTGAAAGCCTGTTTTGACAGTACGGAGCTGACTGCCGGAAAAACTGCCGACGGAGCGTAGAAGTCCCTCCGAGCGTGTGGATGGGTACAATCCGTGTGAATCCGCAAACAAAAAGTCGCTCGTCTGTTCGTGTGCGTTTTTGATTGTGACACGTTGTTACCGTGGCTGATGGGTGGTGATTTACTTCTAGCCCGGGTCCCAGATACTGCACGACAATAAATTGATTCGTTCGCTGTAGGGGTGAGCACGCCCCGAAGGGAACACACCGTGTTCTGGCGATCACACGCGATCGGTTGCGCGAGACGTGATCGTCGTTGTTCGACATGCATACCAGATAAGATTAAGTTCACACCGCCAGTGACGTGCGACGGCACGCGAATTAGCACTTTTCTCCGTTCTTGCGCGTATCAAGATCATGATCGCGTGGGACCAATGGCGGCACAACGCTGGAGGAGTAGCGATCACGATTTACGCTAAAAACTACAAACTTGACTCGGGTCGGCACACCGGTCCAATCGGGTGAACCCGGTTTACTAAGTATCTGGCAGTCTAGTTGGTGGGTTCGGCGAAAAGCAAAAAAAACATTGGTCCACAATTACAATTTATCATTTTCCATAAGTACCGCGAGACAAGCTAATGGTCAAGTACGGGCCGCCAAGAGCCGCCCGAAAACACGGAGCCTGAAGTGGCAGCGCTTGCGAAGCACTGATCTCCGAGGTGTCTAAGATAGAGAGGGTCGTCCGGATTGCCAGTTTGTATGACCTCTGCTCCGGGTAGGTTTTCAGGAGGGACTAGAAAGTGAGCCAGAGTTCGGCGATAGGATATAATTTAGAACTGTAACAATATAATATCGGTGTGAAAGGAGACACTAGGGACCGGTGGTCCAGTGGTCGCACGCTTTTAAAGCCGGCGTGAAAACGATGCCGATGTTTCGTGACTATGGAAATCAAACACGTGTCAATAGCATCTTGCTCGCTCGCGGTACAGCACTCTTTACGGTGTGAACCGACGGCGGTCCCTCGATGTCTCTATTTGTTTTCTTATCTCGTTCAGTGGCGCAAAAAAAAACGAGCGGCTAGTTTCGCGTGTGCAACAACGTGCAGCATCACTCCCCGACCCGACAGCCATGGGAAAGTTTGTATGGATATATAGTTTAATTTCTAAAAATAAGCAATATCATTGGCACTGGTGATATACAGTAACGGGCTCGCTGTACCGCTTGCCCGTGTCGATGCTGAATGAAATTGTATTTGCGGACTGATCTCGTCCCACATTGATGAGTTCACAACGGGCCCTTTTTGGTAGAGAGAGGTTGCTCCATTCTGAAGCAGCATCCAAGCACTCGACTCACGGAACGGAAAACTGCGTGAGCCCGCGTGCGCTTCACTTTCCGTCTAATTGAACGCCGAGTATTCCCGCTTAATTAACACATTAATTTTCGTCACTTAACCGTCCCGTCCGTCCCGGGAAGCCTGGTGGCGGGATCACCACCGCTGAACCGGCCGCGTCGTGTCGGCTGAACTCCTGACACTGGGGCATACCTTCGCAACGGACTGCACCGTTGCCACTTATCAATTGCGCCCTTGCGCTGGTGGTTGGCTGATGCCCGTCTGGCAATTCATTCATGGTCCCTTGGCATTGTGAATTGTCGAATTGTGTGCATCCTTAGCTGCCCGGGGTGTCATAAATTTGACACCGGTCGCCGGCATCTTGACACATACCCGAGTTTCCGGGTGCCTTGATGACACGGTGAGGTGCACACACAAAACGCCTGTTGTGTCCCCAACGAACGGGACGCGTTTTCCTCATTCCTTTGGCGGGCGGGAATTGTCAGTGTGGACAGTGTTTTTTCTCCATTTTTCCCCTTCTAATTATACGCAAACTGCAGCAGTTTTCGCAGTTCATAAAACGCTCCTCGACGCGATTACACCGTCACGTGGTGGGAAAATTGTTTGATGTATACCAACCACTTCAAAGAGCGGCCACTATCAACATGCAATCTGCCCCGATCGGTTCTCGTTAGTCGGAGCGTCTATGAATAGCTGTGTAGCAAAATAATGTAGCATAATTCAATTTGCCGTTCCTGGACTGCTCGTTGGTGATGTCGTTGAGTGAAGGCTTTTCTCACGCTCGGTAGTACGGGCGAGGTTTAATTGCATTTTAAATGGTGTACCCTGCTGTATGCAGTTGTGGCAGATGGGCTGTATGTGTGGTTTACTTTTTATGACTTCTTGTTGACCGTCATTGATGAGTAGTGGTAGTTATCTTCTAGCCTAAGAGGTATAAAATGAGAGCGAATGTGCATATGCTAACGATACTTTAATTAGCAAACTAAATGGAGGAATACAAAATATACAAATTGTAGAAGAATGCAAGTTAACAGGATAATCAGGACCTTCGTCTAACTAGGTCCTCTACCACCATGTCAGGTAGGCTACTCCAACTCCTGTTGTTCAGAAATCGTTCAATGTTTTATTTGACTTTAAATAACGTTTCTTTATTTTTTTAAAGGAAAATCAGTGTTGTTCAACAACTGATCCAACAAGTGTCTATTATTCGTGTCCTAACATTTGAAGTGAAAGGAGACACTAGGGACCGGTGGTCCAGTGGTCGCACGCTTTTAAAGCCGGCGTGAAAACGATGCCGATGTTTCGTGACTATGGAAATCAAACACGTGTCAATAGCATCTTGCTCGCTCGCGGTACAGCACTCTTTACGGTGTGAACCGACGACGGTCTTTCGATGTCTCTATTAGTTTTCTTATCTCGTTCAGTGGCGCAAAAAAAACGAGCGGCTAGTTTCGCGTGTGCAACAACGTGCAGCATCACTCCCCGACCCGACAGCCATGGGAAAGTTTGTATGGATATATAGTTTAATTTCTAAAAATAAGCAATATCATTGGCACTGGTGATATACAGTAACGGGCTCGCTGTACCGCTTGCCCGTGTCGATGCTGAATGAAATTGTATTTGCGGACCGATCTCGTCCCACATTGATGAGTTCACAACGGGCCCTTTTTGGTTGAGAGAGGTTGCTCCATTCTGAAGCAGCATCCAAGCACTCGACTCACGGAACGGAAAACTGCGTGAGCCCGCGTGCGCTTCACTTTCCGTCTAATTGAACGCCGAGTATTCCCGCTTAATTAACACATTAATTTTCGTCACTTAACCGTCCCGTCCGTCCCGGGAAGCCTGGTGGCGGGATCACCACCGCTGAACCGGCCGCGTCGTGTCGGCTGAACTCCTGACACTGGGGCATACCTTCGCAACGGACTGCACCGTTGCCACTTATCAATTGCGCCCTTGCGCTGGTGGTTGGCTGATGCCCGTCTGGCAATTCATTCATGGTCCCTTGGCATTGTGAATTGTCGAATTGTGTGCATCCTTAGCTGCCCGGGGTGTCATAAATTTGACACCAGTCGCCGGCATCTTGACACATACCCGAGTTTCCGGGTGCCTTGATGACACGGTGAGGTGCACACACAAAACGCCTGTTGTGTCCCAACGAACGGGACGCGTTTTCCTCATTCCTTTGGCGGGCGGGAATTGTCGGTGTGGACAGAGTTTTTTCTCCATTTTTCCCATTCTAATTATACGCAAACTGCAGCAGTTTTCGCAGTTCATAAAACGCTCCTCGACGCGATTACACCGTCATGTGGTGGGAAAATTGTTTGATGTATACCAACCACTTCAAAGAGCGGCCACTATCAACATGCAATCTGCCCCGATCGGTTCTCGTTAGTCGGAGCGTCTATGAATAGCTGTGTAGCAAAATAATGTAGCATAATTCAATTTGCCGTTCCTGGACTGCTCGTTGGTGATGTCGTTGAGTGAAGGCTTTTCTCACGCTCGGTAGTACGGGCGAGGTTTAATTGCATTTTAAATGGTGTACCCTGCTGTATGCAGTTGTGGCAGATGGGCTGTATGTGTGGTTTACTTTTTATGACTTCTTGTTGACCGTCATTGATGAGTAGTGGTAGTTATCTTCTAGCCTAAGAGGTATAAAATGAGAGCGAATGTGCATATGCTAACGATACTTTAATTAGCAAACTAAATGGAGGAATACAAAATATACAAATTGTAGAAGAATGCAAGTTAACAGGATAATCAGGACCTTCGTCTAACTAGGTCCTCTACCACCATGTCAGGTAGGCTACTCCAACTCCTGTTGTTCAGAAATCGTTCAATGTTTTATTTGACTTTAAATAACGTTTCTTTATTTTTTTAAAGGAAAATCAGTGTTGTTCAACAACTGATCCAACAAGTGTCTATTATTCGTGTCCTAACATTTGAACATTGTTTGATTGATCAGCACCTGATAGCCATCGATCGAAATAGAAGACATTGAACCTCTGCCAGGTCCAAAGAGTGGGCTGCATGTGATACAATTGAACATTTGATTGTTCTGACTGTGTTTTTGATGACATCCACAATTCTGAATCATGTGGTATTATGCATAACAGTTGAGGACTCAAGTCTTCATGAGTATTTCAGCTATTCTAAGCTATTCTAGCTATTCTATTTTTCTTGAGGTCTCTGGCTATATTGATTACTAAACCGTCAAAAGATATCATTCCAGGGGGAGCTCGGTAAGCTTGTTGTCCCATCAACCAAGTGCGAAGTTCTGAACAAAACGAGGGTTTGTATCGTAGGAAGTCTCCACATCCCGATTGTGCTTGAGAGCTTCAGTTCTTGGAGATTTGTCTTTCAAATCCAGGTCGATCAATTTAATCGATTGCACCATCCAAGCTTGATGATGCGGTTAAACTAAAAGAGTTCTCACATGCCGTCATGGGAATCACCATAAGAAGACTAAAATATCATCAATTTCCAAGAAATTTAAAACTTTATTTCTGTCTAATATGTTCCTTCTGGCGGCCTGGCCGTATCGCTTCTTCTTTTTCATCTTCCTTGGCACTACAACCACATGAGGTCTTGGCCTGCTATTGCTAGCTCTCTGTGACTTAGTCTTTACCCGTAGTTGGATAGTCAGTCCTGCTTACGGGGAGGCGGTCCGCCGGGATTCGAACCCCGGTCCTGCCGTGTGAAGACCGGCGCCGCTATCGTATACACCACCGGGCCGGCCGTATTGCTAACGATCTTAATTTACTAAGCATCAAATACACTTTGTGAGTCATTTTAAGTCACAACCACGAGTTCAACATCGAACGATTGATTGCCACAAACATTGAATTGATTCTGTTTGCCCCGGGCGAGGGAAAAGATCATTGATGTTTCGTTTCTTAGACGACATCCTATGTAAACGATTTCGCGCGCGAACCACTGTCATCGCACAGACTTAAAGGAGTGCCATTTTCAATCTAACCACGAGGGAACAACAAATTTCTATCGAAAAAAGCACATTAAAAGATCGGAATTGATCAAATCTAAAATTTGCACACAGCGGCTCAATGCTGGAGTTCGATGCGATGTTCACCCCTTGCTGGGTGGTCTGAACTGAAGACAAGGTCACGGAATGCGTCGTTTGGCAAGAGTTTACCATCTGAAAAAAAATGTTGCAAAAATTGCATCGATCGTCGGTATTTTTTTTTCACTTTGCATTTGAAGCCATTTCTGGAGGTGGAGTACTGCATTTGATCATCAAATATTGAAAATTGGCTGGCCGATAGCCTTCTGGCGTCAGCTAAATAAATGTTTGATTAAAATCCTATTAAATGCGGACTTTAATTTACCGAGAGCTTCAAACGCCCGGGCAGAATCCGCACGCGGATGCACAGAATGCCCGCTGTGTGCCGAGTGTCGATAATGATACCCCTGTTTAGAATGGAATTAATGAACGTTTATCCGTACCGCCCATTCCACGGACGACGGAGCGTCGCACTTTACACGCGGCGACCTTACCGCCCATCCGCTCAATCCTGCTGGGCGGAGCGAATGATTAATGTGTGCTCCGGGTGGCTAGGATGGCTTTTATCCTATCGTTCCTTAATTACCTTCCCTTCGCATTAGCATGATAGACAGACGGTGCCGCGATGTTCATCTGCCCCCCCCCCCCAGCATTCATGTAGGTCAGTCGGTTAAATCGACGCGGATGGAACGCGCAAACGGTCAGAGGCCTTTGGTGCTTCGGGACCCCTTTTTTGGGCAAGCCATAGCATGCGCAGCAATCGATCTTCACTCCCATTGCTGTTCGATCGCGACATCACTCTCTCTCTCTCGGGGATAGCCGGAAGTGATCGTTTAAGTTATGAGCATCGGAAATTTGCATTCAATCAAAAATTTCCACCGCATTTGCAAATATGTATGCAAATACGGGTTATCGCAAGCGCACTGCAAACGTTCTGTACAGATGTGTTGTGTTTTTTGCTTCTGTTGTATAGACAAATGTATGCGCGTTTTTGTTGATAAGATTAAAATATTCCCTTTGGTTTTGCTGGCCGTGGCTGGTTACCGACTGGCAAACGGGAATCGATTTTGTCAGCGTCGATGGTCCGATGAAGGATTTCCACTGGGTCCGGTGGTTGATTTATTGACTGAGCAATTGTTTTACATAATGATTTATGATGCGCATCGAGTGAGATGTCATACTGTGCGCACTGTGTGAGCTTCTCTAGGATGTGGTTTCTTTTGTTGTAGATAGCGGTTTGGTGCGTCGTTTGTTTGTTCAATTTTTATCGCTTTGTTTCATCTTGTGGTTTATATGACTTTTTCACAGTTTTTTCAATTTGTTTTGTCTTTATAGAGGTATCGTTTATTTTAGTTGTCAATTTTACTTTAGTGTTTTGCTTGAATTACAGCCCGATTTTTCACTTTCTTTTTTCTCATCTTTCTTCAAAACTGTTATATATTTTTGCTGTCTATTTACTCACTTTCTCATCTGTTACCTTTTTCGTGCTCGTTTTGATGTCTTACTTCGATTTCATAAATTGCATTTTTTTCTCAGGTGCTACATTGTTTCGTAAGATTATCAATTAACTTTAGATTAAAAGTATATTTTCCAGAAATCTTCTCAACTGATTTCATTTGTTTGATGTTTTTTTTGCTTTCTTTTCATTTTAGTTGTGTGTTTTCAAGTCTTGAATATATTATTATGTCAAATATCGTTGTACTTCCTGATTTCGATTTCGGTTTCATTTTTCCATATGCATTTCATTTATTTAAGTTGTTTATTAGGTTATTCGCTTTCCTCTGATTCTTTTCTTCGATTCTTTATTTCATACCTTTCGTTTTCTTCTTGGAGTTTGCGCCGTTCGTATCCTGTTTCATTATAGGTTTAACATCGACTACTTTTATTGCGCCAGTTAGAAAAAGCACTTTATTGATCTGAAATCGTTTAAAATAAATCTCATTTGCTTGACTACCAGGTAACGAGGTATCTCTTTATGTCACGGACACGTGACACTTGCGCCACTTTATGTCATTCTCGAGCGATCGTGCTGCACAGCCAATGCAACAGCAAAACAAGCGGAGAAGAAATGATACATGGCTGGAAATAAAAATGTTTTGTTGTCCGTGCACACCGTACCGAACGCCTTCCGTTCGGCTGTGCCCGAGGAACAGGGGCCAGTTGTTTGTTACAACCTGCTCCAATCTTTCTCCAAGGTGGTTTGTCGGTGTTGAAGAGAAAAAAGAAGACTGTATTGCAATAAATTTCTACCACTGCCCACACGTGTTTATTTGCGCAAATGCGCATGAGCCGTGCGCTTCTCGGTACGCACGGTACGGTGCAGGTACAGTTTCCGGTTGTGTGGCGTTTAAGGCTGTGGCGCACTAGGTAGTCGCACCCACGTACGTCGGAGTGTGCACGGGGTCATGTCACACACACACAGTACAATCGGCAGTCGTGTGCGAATGATTTACGGGCAGCGCTTAATGTACGTGGTGATTGTTTTAATGTGGCTGGTAATGTGGTACGATTTGAATAAACGCAGGAACGCCAGAAAACATGGGGGATGGTTGGCAGAAAACTCCCCATCGAAGGAGGGATTGAACTGCACGAAAGCGCTACACTTCTCTGTACGGGTAAACACGAAAGCAAACAGGCATCAAAATTTCGCCCCGACTTTTCGGCACGGGAATCGTCCTGCCGTTTATGATTGGAGCTGGGAGCTTTCCGTTTTAGGGGGTTGAAAAGTTTTCCTATTTCCAGGTCTCGCTTGTGCACCAACCGATCGGCCCAAAATGTGGGTTCGGATGGTTTGGAAAAAGGAATTCTTACCAAAGCAATCCCACCTAGCAAGCGATGGGATCGAAAGGTATGAAAAACGGAACGAACAGATAACGACAGTACGTGACTCTCATTCATAATAACGACCACGACAAGTCGCCGTGCCGAGGAAGTTATGCTGGATCGTGTGACGATTGCTAGGCGAGAGGACGGAAAGGTGAACTGCCAAGAGAGGGGGAGGCCAGAGAGCGCGGGGATTATAATGAGTATCACACCTTCACCGTTTTGCTAGGTGAGAGCATGAGCGGACGATGTGGTGATGCGCCCTGGATGATGCACAAATTAAAGCAACAACCCTTTTTCCACCGAACCAACTCGCGAACGAAGACATTTCGCGATTGTGATTGCGATCCCTTTGGACAGGAGTAGGAAAAAATGGAAGCAAAAACAAGCCTTCTTACAAAACGCTGAGACGTTGAGAGAGTTCCCCGACTAGTGGAGTGGGATCGTAGATAAAGTAATAAATAGCGTGTTCCAGGTTCCAACCGTTCGGAACAAGAAACCTGGTGAGAAGGGATTAAGGGTGAGCTGGCGGATATAAACAGGCCTTTTGCTGCTAATAAGTAATAACTCCAGAACAAGCTGTTGGCGTGTTGTCGGTGGACAGGCAACCTCCCTACGTATGGTGTAGCGTGGCGATGTGTTGCGAGATTTGGTAGGAAGGCTCTGCTTTTTTCCCACCGCAACCAATGTACCGGGGTAAGGTTCGATTAGTTTTTGCTGGTAAAGTTCGATCAATTAGTTGATATGGCATCTTCCAGGTAGGCAGGTAGAAGTCGTTTCATTTGCTGACATGCTTGTAAATGCTTATTGATTTAAAGCTCACAGCAAGCTCACTAGCGAGATGGGAAGTATACGATGCGCAAAGCAGGATAGAAAGTGTAACATATTGAAGAATCGTAATTGATATAAATATCGTCGTTAAATATTCATCAGAAATCGTCTTGGGTAAGTGTAACACCTCAGCTCCGTGAGGACATTGTGGATTATGAATTATTCAGTGCGAATTAGGTGACCAATAGATCAAACGGCTGACACTTTAGTTTGATGTGGGGTGATTGGGACAAGGACACTTGAAGTTGTTCTCCTGACGTGTGCAGACATGGCTAGGGTTTTCTTCTGGAAGACGAAGTAAGTGTGATACATAGTAGTAGTTTGAATGCTTTTGAATGTCTTTAACTCAACTCCAGAGTAGAGAAATTCTTCACTACTCGGACAGCAAAACAGAAACAGCTGCTTCCTTCGCTTCAGATGATTTTATTCATATTTGGGATCTGCTATGCGTGGCCTGACGAGAATATGGACACAACGCCGCTCTGGCGGTATCGTTTTAAAGGGGTTCTGTTTCGGATGTTCTTCATCTATCTTTGCACGGCCATGCAGGTTGCTTACGACTTTACCGTGACAACTCGTGAGGTGAGTACGAAGGATTGCTGTTCCTTAATATGTTTCTCGATTGGTGATTGCGGTACAAATTCGCAGGAACTGTTTCAAGGATTGTTTATACTTCTGACCCAGCTCGTAATGATTCTGAAGATGGAGTTCTTCTACAAGAATGTGTTCAAAATACAGAAGCTTATCCGCAGGCTGGAGGGTGAGCTTTATCAATCTCGAAGTGCCGAAGAGGATGTGTAAGTGTGACGTTGTGCATTCGGGGAAAACTATAAAACTCATTGTCCGAAATTCTTAGTCCTCTAGCAAGGGCACGCAAAAAGACGACCACATTCTGGATCCTTTACTTCATCTTCTCCGACGGGTTAGTTACAAAGTGGTTGATAATATCGTGCATCTACACCATGATGCTAGTACCATCGTGGCCCGCAATAGATGCATCCTCACCGTACGGGGTATTTTTAATGGTGCTCGGCTACCAGTATGTTGCGATGATTTTCAATGCTGCTTTTAACATTTCGTGGGACTCGCTGGTGGCTGCCCTGCTGGCACTAACGAACGCTCATCTCCATCGTTTGCAGATACAGCTCATGAAGGTGAAGAAGTGAGCACCATCACTAGTGTTTAAAATAATTTAAAATACATTTTAATGCAGGTTGGACATCAGAAACTAACGGGACAGAATGATGATAAAGGCCTCGTAAAGGTGGCAACTATTTCTGATCACAAGAATTCGAACAATGAAGTTTACAATGAACTATTGCGATGTATCGTCTTTCACCAGGAAGTTACTGGGTGGGTATATCGATATGAAGTGAACTTGAATTCCATCTTCACAATATTTAATAAATTGGCTTATATTTAAGGTTTCTTCGAGACGTCCTAAAGCTTTTCAGTGGACCAATGCTATCCCAACTCTACTGCTCCGTGTTCATTCTCTGCATCACTGAGTTCCGTTTAATTACGGATGTAAACTCAACGGCAGAAAAGATTAAGGCGCTCACGTACTTAATATGCTTAATCATACAGGTGGTTCAGTATTGTTATTTTGGAAATGAAATTAATTACACGGTAAGAATATTATTTCCAAAAGTTATATAACCTCGAAAAAAGGCGTTATTCTTTTGCAGTCTCAAAAGGTACATCAAGCGACTGCTTTTATGAATTACCCAGAGATGGACATTAAAACAAGGAAGCTTCTGATAGCTTTCCAACAGTTGTAAGTAGCGATGATTGTTATTCTTTTGCTAAAGATAAAAAAACATTAAACTCCATATCTTCTAGAACTGCAAAAGGAATCCGTTGTAGTGCAAAGAAGATTTTTACGATCGAACTTAGCATGGTGACCTTTGTGACGGTAAGAAGACATTGACTTTTTAAGTCTGTTTAAATACATTAACTTCATTCGATGGAGTATTGTAGATTATTAAAACATCGTACTCTTACTTGGCCGTTCTACGCTCGATGACGGATTAGATCGCAATGGATGAGATGTATCTTGGACTTGAAAAAATGTATTATGCTCTTTGTGTTGCAAATAACGCTTTTTATAGTACATTTAGGATTATTACCGATTATTTTTAAACGAAAAACTGTAGTAATAAATCATATTCTCACCGTGCTGCTTGACGTCACGCTGAAGCAAGAATTATGAGTGTTTCTTCTGATGCAGTATCCAGTATTGGATATAATGGCCTCAAATTCTAAAGCTCTTATTTCATAAAAATCTAAACATGTTTAGGATATTAAGAAAACCTTAGTCTCTTAGGTTGGAAGTTGCAAAAAACTAATCGATCTGATCTTAAGCGTGCGCTCAGCCTCCTAACTAGCCGCGATAATGAAGCAGAGAAGTCGAAGTCTTTTTCTTCGTTTCGATTTCTCGCCTAACTACCACAGCGCTGGTGCAAAATGTCGCTGCACCGATAGTACGAGGTGTAGATTAACACGAAAGTCGTGCAGTTCGGGGCACTGGCATTCGAGGGAGAATAAAAATCAAATTAGATAAACCAAACTCTCCCCATTTTCCGTGTTTCGGTGCTTCGGTGCGCAGTTGTCGTCCCGTCGAAGTAACACAACGGTACGGTAGCAACAAACACGTCCCCCCGAGGACACCCGAGCAGGAAAAGCTTACCCATTATCAGCACCGAGCGGCACCTTAAGTGGAACACAGTGAAGATGGTTCACCCGCTGGTGTTTCGATCAGATCGGGCAGTTCGAAACAGCTCCACGGATACAGTATCACCCGAGCCGGGATGAGCTCTCGAGCCCTGTCCTGAGGGGATAATGGCACGAGCTGCAGCAAACAGTTGGCAGAAGTTAAGTTGTTGATTATCGCACCTCGGACTCGTAGTTGGAGGTTCGGTGACTGTTGGTGGTAAGCGACACGGGATTCTACACTGGAAAGCAACCAAATAGACTTGGACTGTTGCTATATTACAACGGCTTATCTCTGCTGGCTGTACGCTTTCTACAAGTAATGTATTGCGCGAGTAGCTCTCCCGCTCTCACTCTACCTATATGTAGTGGGAAAATTCAGCAAGAAAATGCAGCAAACCGGCACACCAGCTTTTCAATCGCAAACCGATCGCAGCAGGTTGCCGGAAAATATTGTCGATTAAACTCGTATTTTTTTTTTCTTTCGAGGCTCGCTATTTCTCGCTGGGTTCGGCGGGATCGTGTGGTATATGGCACCTTCTGACCCGGGCACAAACGGCAGGAGGGAGACAACGTTTACAAGCCGATCGGGAAGCTTGTTACGGCAGGAAATGGGTTTCCCTGCTGGGTTTGTGTGACAAGCGCCATGCGCTGAGATTAATGTGCAGGGCAAGACGGCACTAGGTCTAACGGTGGTTGAACATTCGTCTGGTGAGAACTTATGCTTTAGATATTGTTGAATGTTTGTTGAAAATTTGTTTTATTATAGCAATTTACGGGAATTATTGTTTGGGTGTATTAAAACTTTCAAAATCATAATAAAGTAATGATTTTCTTGCTGATGAATGTAAAAAAGGGAAAAAAGCTACATAAAAATTCATCCAAAATGTATTAAAAAACAATAAGCGCTACAAAAAGTGTACTTTAACAGGAACAGATATGTAAATAGTTTCGTTGGAGATTGTTAATGCTTTTGTGTAACTCAATAGCTTAACTTGTAGCCAGTTACTGAATTGAATTGAAATTGATGGTAGTCAGGATCGTTGTATTTACTGACATATGTTTCAGACGTCAGGGAACGGTTCGCTATCTTTGGTTGCCCTAGGAATCCTCGATATGGCTCACTGTCGTCTGCCAAACCTAGATAATGGTTCTAGATATCAACACTATAATCCATGTAAGAGGCCTCAACTTAATTAATGTGGCCTCATGAACTGCCCGACACATCGGAGCCTGGCGAATCTAATTAGCTGCACAATCGTCAGATCATTGTACTGCTCAAGGAGATGTTATTGTAGAGAATCTTCGATAGACCTTCCACACATACGGGGCTGAAAATTCTACTAAACATCTTCTTGTTGAGAATGAAGCTAACAGCAATTATTCAGTTCTGGACAGAGTCCTTGTTTCAGAGGCAAATGTAAGTATTTGAAGGACTATACATAAAGGTTCTTTACAGTCACAAATTTGTCCGCCATTTTGTGGTATTTTAAGTATAGAAGAGCATGGCACTTGTGTCGGAGTCACAATACCTTAGCTAGTATAGACAAAAGCGCCATCTGTAGGAATGTTGTCAAAGCAACTATGATGCAATTTTGATATACGACAATCGATTGATGCAACTTGATGTTCCCTCTTACTTTTAATGGTAAATTTTTAAACATAGTTGTTGGATGTTCGTGTGTAACAACACTTTATTTTTTTAAATAACATTGTCATGTAATAAGATACGCCTTCATCGTGATCTATTTCGTCCGATAACAGTAATAATGAGAACAAAACCTCCTGTCGATTTTAATACGATCCTTGCGAATACAAACGATCACCCAAACCAGATCGTGCGTGTACTGTGTAAAAAATTTCATAATCTCACCGATGGGTGTCATGGTTATGCACTCGTTTTGTTTTGCTCTCCATAGCTGTCAATTAATAAGTATTTGCTCACGAGCGATGATATTCATAAAAAAATGTGGCGCACCTATAATTTGTGACTTTGTTTGCCAACTTCATGACCCGTGCTTACTCGTGAACGCATTCTACGGACCCTGGGTGCATTGTGACCTCCAGTGTACGGTCACGGCGGGCGAGACAGTGTTTCAGTAAAATAATTAATAATAATTTTCATAACATAACAGCACACTGCTAGTAGTAGTGGCCAGGTTTAACGATTTTCGCGCATTTTGTTCCGCGCACGATCGATGATTCATCTTCGAATGTGCGATCGTTGGTTAACCTTAAACTAAACCACAAAAGGGGGAACGAAAAAGGGATTAAATTGAAACAAAAAAAAAAGCAACTGCGGCTGCCAAGAATCGTTTAGTAGAAATAATAAAACTAAACTTGAATCTTGCGTTTCAATGCGCAATCGTCACGCCAACGGAGCGCCATAAACCTCGTTTCGGATTGCGGAGCGCATTGCGCTAATAAGCTGGGCAGCGTGGTTCCCGTGTTTTTTTTTTGTATACGCTGTCTATATGTCTCGCTTTCCTTCGTCGAGCGCACGAAACCAATATTGGATCCGCGAATCCAGTTGCAGTGCAGTGTTTTGTGTGA
This sequence comes from Anopheles maculatus, assembly GCA_002091835.1. Lineage (NCBI taxonomy): Eukaryota > Metazoa > Arthropoda > Insecta > Diptera > Culicidae > Anopheles > Anopheles maculatus. The sequence goes on from KZ061991.1 coordinate 47,288, forward strand.
GCGGAGATGCGATGCGAACTGGTCCACCGCTTGCAAACCCGAGCTGCGAAGGTACGGGTCACCGAAAGAGGTCAAGCTTTTCACGATTTATTACGATTTTTGCCTGTCCGTAAAGTTGCGGTTCGGTGTACCGATTGCGAATCCGCGCACCATTACCACAGCCGGTACAGCTACCGCAATCGGAAGCTCCGGGTATTGGTCGGGAGCATTGCATTGCGAAACCTGTGTCCGGTGGCTTCGGCTTTTTTTGGGAGATGAAAATTTCGCTGCTTTTCACCTGGCCAGCTGGTACGACGGTTGAATTTAATTTGAATCCGTTTCGGCCATACCTTCAATCGTGAAGTAGACATGGCGTTCCCTTTTGATCTTGAGGACCTCTCGCGGTGCGTGGCAGTCGCGTTGCAGTTGAGATAGGGAACGCCACCCAAACCCGGCGGATGGGAAACGATCATCGAAAATAAAATCGGTTTTCACAACCGCACAAAACTGACAGTTGACAGGAAGTTGGTGGCACTGGTCAGGGAGCGGTGTACGAGGCCAGGGTGGGTTTTCAAATTTATTTGGATTAAAAATTTTGCCCCGACGAACGTGTTTTCGTGTGTGCGTCTTCAAAAAAAAAACGTTTTCGAAAGCATTATACTGCTGCCGGAACGCGCATCTTGAGCCTTTAGTGTGTATGTGTGTGTGCCTGTGTGGACACGCTGCTTCTCATACACGTCCGTCCTGCGGGACAGCGAACATTAGCATACAGTTTTGGACATCGTTTGCGGCGGTATCGATTTGGTTGTATGTTATCTTTTGCGCTGGTCTTTTTTGCTTTGAGGTCACTTTTTTTCGCGCAGGTCCTCCTTCTCGGAATGCTGGCAGATCTGCGCTGCAAACGGTGCGATGAACGTAAAAAATCGTTCCGGTGAGTTATGAGGGAGTGCGTAGCAGATTTTGTTGTTTTGTTGTGTGTGTTGGTGTCGGAAATAAAGCTTAAAATCCACTTGTCTTGTTCGGATTGCGTTTGAGACGTCCTCGTCCACGGATACTCGGCAGGGTGCGGCTGAAGTTGCGAGCTTTGTTCCAGAAAGAAAAACGAAACAAACTGGTGTCTCGCTTGGTGTCCATCGCACATTTACATAGTTCGTTGACCGGTTGAACGATTTTCGGTGATGCGTTTGGGAAGATTTTGCACACAATAGGAAAGATGCATCTGGCAAAGATGCCGGTGCTTCCGGCTGACACTTTCACTTTGCCGATTGACAGTTGTGGGTTGTTTAAATGTGTGAAGGCGATAAGCAAACGGTTTGGACGATTGTCTAATTTTGTTTATTGGTGTGTTTTGCATGAGTTTCGATGGACCGGATGTGCATTATGGTTGTTTTTTATAAATAGTTATCTTAAATTTAGCTCAAGAGTCCAGGTTAAGTGAGAGAGCTTCGGGGTAATAGAGATTTGTTTCGGGATGAGAGTCGGAGATCCAACATTCGACCTTCCTTGACTTAAGCCTTCCTTGACTTAATTCATTCGTAGCGATGAGCTGTAGAGACCTGTAACGATGACCTGTAACGTATGGAGACCAGCGTCGCTACTGACTTGGCTAAGGGGATTGCATTTTTATCCTGACAAAAAAGTTGTCCTGTCAGTCCAACTTACTGAGCAGTTAATTTAGTAACATCTATTCTTTTGTCTTGTGGACTGCATCAGACATTATATACTTAGATATCAGCCTAACTTTCTCAGTTCTTAGCGTCTAATGTCCTCTTATTATTACTGTTTTATTTACTTATCTTATTTATTACTGTTTTACCAGTATTGAGTTTCAGGGCTCGGCTTTGTCTATACACAAGTCTATACATATATAAGTCATAAGTTCCATACAGATACAGTGTGATCAAGACGAGATGTAAGTTCATATATTGTTCTGCTTAATAAACAGCTCTGTCTTCGATGATTAAAAGACTTGGCTGATCTACATAATAACAATAAGCACTACTGTCTATGATAAAGACTCTCTAAGCTTCACCGTGGCTCTGTCCAATTGAGGTTAAAACCTAAATCTTCCCTGAATACTATATTGGGATGTTAGGGAGTATATACTTTATCCTATTAAGCTTGACAAAATCCCATATACATCTCAAAGACCACATAAGAAAATAGAGAGACTAAAGACAATGTTGTCCTTTAAACCGATATTTAGAGCTTAGCATTGATGTTACTTACTGCAAAGTTGCATAACAAAACAGAATCTTCCAACTTGATTAGCGAGTGCCTAACATCCATCAAACTTTCTTCACTGTGGCAAGCTAGCTGCGTACCCAACATTCCCTCTAATTCCTTCATGAAAGTGAAAACAACAAAATCCCGTCGCACTTGCGCCTGCTGTTAATGGTGACGGTTGTGAAACACAAAACCTTCATCACCATGTCGCGGTACGTTATGATCGCTTTCTGGTACAAAAAAAAAAACACGTCTCGTTGTGGTCGCGGTCTAAGCCCACCGCTCGCCAAGCGATCCAATCGTACTGCGCCTGCACGGTAATTGTTTGACCTGGAAGGTTAATGATTAAAATAAATATTGAAAAATAGTTAAACCCGGCTCGGCTCCAGCGGGGACAAAGTACACCTTTCGTGTGCGAGCGAAACTACTTCCTTGGTGTGGGCTCATACCTACAATGAATTACTTTTCTCACACTTCCCGTGTTAAGAAGCGGGATTTCGAAGATGGGGTTTTGTTTTTTTGGGGGTTGGAAAATTCATTAGAGAGTGTAGCACGATTACCCATTAGTGTAGTGTGCGATAGAAAAAAGAGAGCAGAATTTGCGGGCGAAAACTCCCATCAAATTTAAGGCGATGGGTTTGTTTTCTGCTTTGAAGCGTTCTATTGTAGATCGCGATTTGTTTAATTGTAGGGTCGTGCTAAAGTCGTTCGGGGAGAGTAGCGAGATTTTATACATTGTATTCAACCTAGAAAGTGGGACAGTACACACTGGATCCGGTTTTCTTCGGCACATTCGAGTCCGGACGCTGTAAGAATTGCGTAAGAGTACTAAAGAGTACAAAAAATCATTCTTAAATGTTGTTTAAAGCCTCTTAACGTAGTACAACACGGAGCAAATAAAGACGTAAATACACATTACGGCTTAAAATATCACCCTCAGGCGCTTAACTATCGGATATCTTCATTAAAAAGTAATACTCACGCACCCCAAAAACAGCGGTTCCCGTACTGGTTGGCGTACCGTTTTATTAGGCGTCCCGACGATCGCCACCAAAAGGCTGACCGTCCAAAAATCTCTGGGCACACAAAATACGCGCATCGTTAAATTATACGATATCATTTCGGGTTTGTACTGCGTGCTTCTTGACCGAACTGCGTGCTTCTGCGGTTTACTTTACAGAAAATTATCGGTTCAGATCGAGTTGGCCGGTACTCCCACGCTTACACTTTCTATGCGCCGAGTCTCGTAAGCGAGTTCGTTTGATCTCACTCTCTCGCTCTGCTCCGGGCAAGCCTCATCGTTTGGGGCGTTGTAATGAGTGTAATAATAATAATTTCCCAGCATTCGGCAAAAGGAGCGCTCGCCGCCTGACATGGCACTGTGGGTCGACTGTGAATCGATTGATAAACCGATTCTGTTCCGAGGTCGTGAAAGTGTTTCGAGCTGCTCGCGTACAAAATGTTGGAACACACGCTGTTGTCCAGACACCCGGAGCCCTATCATTTCGCCTAAACTGTTGGTTTTAACAGGGAACCGGGCTCGTTCGTCTTCGGTACGATTCCTAAACGCGAAGAAGATGTACTGCGCATGCGAGCGAACGATCGAGCATGGAATATCATCGATCGGGGGTGATTTCGCTTCCATCCTGTATGTGGTGCCGCTTTGTTGCGGTACCGTGGGAGTGCACCGTGCAAATCGGAATCGGATTTTCCGTTCTTCCGCGGACAGCCGAAGCCAAGCGAGGCCAGAAATATGGGTGCGCTTTGGAGAGTGGGAGATATTTTACACCGCCAATTTACACCGTTCGACACATTGCGGTCGGTGTCACGAGCCGGTGAGGGCTTGGAGGATGCGGGCACAAACTGGCCGATGAAATATTTCTCTATTTCGTGATGCCATGTTGTTTTTTTTTTCTTACAGCCGGCAGTTTGCTCGGATGGCATGATGATTATATCGATCAAGCGAGATCCTCGAGGGTGTCTCGAGAATTAAGTCTCGTGCACTTGTGTGAGAGGGTGAATCGGTTGGAGAAGCTAGATCAAATATTGTGGGGCTCGTGATGATTCGCGCGAAAGCATGAACTGTTGATCTTTTTGAAGGGCTTTGTTGGGAGTTTTTGGGAAAATAATGGTCTCAGAGAAAGAGAAATTAAAGTTGGTTTTAATTGCGAAGTTGAGGACTATAAGACTTTTATGTGTTATTTGATACGAGACCCAGCTACTTCTATTTTATTGCCACAACAAACTCGAAATATCAGAACTCGTCTTTTTCGTACTACCTAGACTTGATGCGGCCCGGTGGTGTATACGATAGCGGCGCCGGTCTTAACACGGCAGGACCGGGGTTCGAATCCCGGTGGACCGCCTCCCCGTACGCAGGACTGACTATCCAGCTACGGGTATAACTAAGTCACAGAGAGCTAGCAATTGCTAGCAGCCCAAGACCTACAAGGGTTGTAGTGACAGAGAAGAAGACGAAGACTTGATGCCACTGTCATACTGTTATCTCAATAACTTTTAAAAGTAGATTAATAAAGTTTAACGTCTCATAGTCTCTATAAACTAGCTAATCAATCAATCAACCAAAGGATAAAGGAGTCAAGAAAGCAACATTCTCTCGTGTTTTGATACCAACTCCTGTGATATTTGAATATTTTCTGAAGGATCTCCTGTAATTTGAAATGATCCTTGCCGAAACAAGGAACTTATTGAATGCCGTTTCAGCTAAGATTATGTAAGGATCAATTAGTCTATTGATCATAAATGTTAAACAAGATATTTGATAAGATGTTGTAGGTTCGCAAATGTAAAATTTAAGACAAACTTTAAGCGGCAATTTTGCTTTGGATATAGTCAAATATTTTGAGTTCCATGTTACTAGAGTGTTCAGGACAACCATCTTCATTGTATTGTTTAGGTTTAACCTGTCGCTAAGGAAATTCTACTCAAATAAAACAAAGCCTGCCGAGTTATGGAAGATTTTGAGCAGTGTTTCTGTATACAAATAGGTTCAACAATTGATTCATTTTAGCGGAGTCTGAGAGGAACTTTTTTTTGTGTTATCTGATGCATAACTCAAGCAGCATTGAACTATACCGATCAATAACAAACACCGCCAGCAAAATAATCTTCGCAAATTATAAGCGAATTAACTCCTTTTCCGATGCTTCGCTATCATTAAACTCTAACAACACAATTATAAGGTAGGTTTATGCGTCGTGTTTGGTTACTTTACCGGCGGCAAAGTCTTTAGCGCCATAATCTCAGGCTAGCGAAATTTTGAACAAAAAAAAACGAGGAAAAAGCAAACCAAACGTTCGCTAAAATCACCGACGAGCTCGATGGGCCTTTTGGAAAATCGGCGTCGTGCGACTGTTGCAACATATTAACATCCTCGAACGCGGACAGTCTCGGCAAAACATTAACGCCATGTAATGTTAATGTCGAGAAGATAGTTTGATTTTCCTATCCTACTGCTTCCCCCGCGCCAAACCTTAGTGGTCACAACAAAAAAAAAACACGGGAAGGACTTTTTTCCCTCCTAGATCGAGGTTTCTGAACTGAGAGACGTGCAAGCTTGTTCACTCCGACACCGAGGTTCGCCTGGTTTGTCGCTCGTGAAATGGCTCGTGCAAATCGGGCCAACCCTCACCCAATCGCCGAACCTCAGGGATGAGTCTGTCCGTTGGCGCACTGTCGGAGGCTTTGTAGTTGGTACGCTTTTTCATCATTTCGATCCACTGGTTGTACAGGGCGAGAGGATGGGGAAGAAGAGTAAGCGAGAGAGAGAGAGAGAGAGAGAAAGGAAGAGTGATGCTGCCATTATGTTAAACTGACTAAGTACATATATCAACAACGGGCCGATTCCTAACGGCCCGATTGGGTTTTCGCGACCGCCTCCTGCGAGAATCGCGGGAAGATTACAGACCGGCCTGTAGCGCCCCAAGCCCGAGGAGATGAGCTCACGACGAGTGTCGGGTGGAGAGAAAAGGAAAGGGGGGGAGGGTTATCCCTTCAGGGATAGGGCTAGAACTGGCGGGAAAATAGGAGTGAGGATTTAAGGAAATTTAATTCGAATTTAAATGTGTAATTTTGGTCACGACTTGGGATTTCTCCTCCTGGCGTCTATGAAGCCGGGGAAGCTCGAAGTACTGTGCTGTGCTGCGATTCGCGATTTAGCTTTGTGTTTGGTTTCGCCAGCTAGCCACCAGCCCGAACCATAGCCCGAACACCCCGGGACCGGGTGACAAACGAGGGCGTTAGGGAAACTCGGGATCAGGGCCGGCGTGGTGGAATACAAATGAGGCACAACGCGACTGATGGGGCAAAGCGTGTGGACGCGCGACATGCGCCACTCCGAAAAACGCAAGCAAAGGAAAAAAGCTAACGGAGGAAAGTTTTTTTGTTTTGTTTTGGCCGAGGGTGTCTTTGTTTTTGTGTCTTTGGTTCGTAGATATGGCTAGCAGAAGACGATATGCGCGTGTGTGAGCAGGTATGCTTGGATGGTGGGATTTTACGATCAAACTGACACGATGCTGTAAGGAAAATGTCCTCGGAAGGTGAGGAAGCGGATTGAAGAGGAGCTAAGAAGCAGGGTATGAAAATAAATACAAAGTTCTTTGTCGTGGAGGCGCCGCGAAAGTGTACACAATGTACGCATCGGTCGGTGGATTTCTGTGTGTTTGTGTGTGGGAAGTAGAAAAAAAGGTGAGCCAATCGGTTGGTTGGTGTTGCAGAGAGGCTGCTAAACATCTGTCCGAGACAAATTGCAAGACATCCGTTAAGGTGTTTCGAATTGCCAGTCTGTGGTGAATAGAATGAGACTTTAAATAATTTTAGTTACTACAGGTTTAGCTCTATATTTTTTCAAGTTTTCAGATTTAGTGATATAAAATAAATGTATTACAGTCTGTCTGTCAGTCTGTTACAGTCTTAAACCGTCAATATCTCAAAGTTCCAAGGTTCGCCCACCCAGCATGACGTCTAATTCTAGCTCGTGGCCTCTTCAAGGTAGGCCAGTGGACGGCAGAAATGGCTCATAATTAGCATTCTATCCCCATTTACCTGACCACCACAGTCCAAGCAAACCTTAGACAAGACTGCGCTCGGAAAGGGCCCAGTGTTGATCGTTCATCCATCAACATAAGGCCTATCGCTTCAAGCCGCTGCAGGCAGCCCACGTGTAAGGATCGTGAGGATAGTGAGAATCTCTCTGTGTATCAAATAGCAGCATTGAGCGCCCAAGAGCGAGCACCCGCAACAAAGTGTCGGCCATTTTTAATGCTTATTTAATAATTTTAATAAATTATCATACCAACAAGGCTGGTAGTTAGTGGCGGCACACTGCCGGTTTGAATGCTGCAAAGTGTTGAAAATGTCTCGATTATGCCCCGCACTGGGAGAGGGTGGAACTCTCCCATTGATGCTCATGCTCGATGATGCAGCGGCGGTGACTTGAGCGTAACCCAACGAACGAACCTCCCAGGTTCGGTGTGATTATCAGCAATCAGGAGTAGGATAAAGCGCTTTATGGGGTCGAACCAAATGGAAAAGCCAGGTTGGTCAGGTGTGAGACCTGCGACTACGATGCGGCTCCTCTGTTCGGGGTGCGGTAAGTAGAAAGCCGTGGTTAGGCAACAAAAAAAAAAACATCAACATCGCACAACATGGGAAACATGATCCAGTACGCGAGCTCCTGCACAACACCCGCCAGCTGTTTGCGAGTCGCTTGTTCGACTGCTTAGCAAAGCTGTCAACCTCTTTCCAGTCTTCTCCTCCCCTAGCCACCGCCTTCCTTTAGCAGACGACCCTGTGTTGTTGTAGCTCGCTGCAACAACTAATCCTGCAAACCGGGGCGAAGCGGCTAGCTCATTCCGTTTCGACTAAGTTCCACCGATCTTGCTAGCTGTATGTCGTGTCAAAATGATAATCATAATCAAGGCAGACATACTGTTTTCGTTCACTTCTTTTCTACGGGTGTCTGTGTGTGTATGTATACATGTCTGTATGCATCCTGCTTCGCGATCGCTTCTGCTCGAATCGGACGGATCCGTTTCATAATAGAATCGTGCACTTGGCAGACCCCGCAAAGGAAGGGAGGAAAAGGGGTCGAAGGGAGAGCGGCTGAGGTGAGTAAATCGAAATCATGCTCAAGATGAAATGATTTCCTTTCCACGCCCTCGTCAGCACCTCATTCAGCCTCTCTCCCGGAGTTAGATCTTGGGGTTTAATATTGAACTTCTACTACCAACGCCGAACAACTTCTACTTCTCGGTAAGCCAGCCCGGTGGTACTCTAATAGCGAGAACTTGAACTATCTCTGTGCGCGGGAAGAAGCAGAAAGGCAGATTCGTGCAAGGGTGGTTTCACTTTCTCGCCAAAAGCGTTTCCTCGCTTACAGTCGCATCGAAATCACGCTGAAGCGCTATATTTATGAATAATTTTTCCAGCTTGATTTTTTCTTAAAGGATTCGTGCTGCCGTATGTGTGTGTGTGTCATCGAATGAAACCCAATATCCAGTATCGAACCTGATTCTCTTTCCCGGCGGGCAACAAAAACCGTAGCAAGCGCTAAACCACCGTAAGCTCCCAGTGAAGGTAGCATCAGCAATGCTGATTTAAAAGATGGTTGTTGGCCGGCGATAGGTGAAGAAGCGGCGATCCTTAAAAAAAAGGCCCATAATTCATAATCGATCGATCGTATGCATAAATGTGCATAATACGTTCGAATAGCCGCTTCTTGCACACTTACTCGGGCGGGCGATGATTCAAAAACGGTTGTTGGTTTGATGATAAGCGCTCTCGGATGCATTCCCGTCCGTTTGGGACTTACGGCTCATCGGCGTAATCTTGAAGAGCGTAAGGGGTGGGAGGATAGCGTGAGCTGCACCCCATACACATACACATATTCCAACACACGGGAGAGGGAGCTCATATGGGTCAAATAGAGCAAGCATATTCCCACAAATACCCAACTCGGATTGCTGTTTTCGGGCGCAATGTTTCGCCGATGTGAGGACAGCTTTCGTGGAATAGATTAGCGCTGTGTTTTGAATTCGTGCGACCGAGGATGGGGATCGGGCGATAGAAATATGGCGGGAACAGTACGAGAGTCAGCTGACACGTCGTTTCCGTCGCCCACCGATCGGTTGGGTAGGTCGATCGGTTTGCTGCTAAAAAAGGGGTCTTCCTAAGCGGTTTTGGGGGCGCGATCTCAGTGAGTCAGTTTTATTATTCGACACACGATTGCCCTATCACCTCGCGGTGCGGTGACCCGTTCGGGTTGTGCGCTGGGTGGAAATGTACGCTTGTTGACAGTGTCGCTACACACGATCCTCGGGATAGACGATCCTCGGGACGTTGAACGAAGAATTGTACGAGAAATTCGCTAATTAACAGCATTCTTGTAGTGGAGTGGCGTTTATCTTGCACCTGGCACGCGGAAGATGATACGTGTTGGATGAGACTGATCTTGGGAAAAACGAGGCGGCATTAAAAAAATAATTCTTCATTTATTCCATAAATATGGATTATTTGATTTCCAACTATTTTTTATTATTAAGATCTTTAATGAGGCAGTTCAATCGCAATCACCGCAACTACTTTCCTAGCTCTAATGGGGAAGTATTATGCTAGCAAAATAAAAACAGAATCGGATGAAAATGTATCCATCCATGTTTAGTTCGCCAACAAATGATTTACACCCTTAGGCAATGAGGCATCCCTTTTTCTATCCGAGTTTCCCTGTCATAGACTTTAATAGCCTCTATCTCTCTCTCGCTTAACTCACCATCCATCCATTGCCAACCGTCACTACCGATGTGTCAGTTACAGTTGGCGGCATTACGATCGGACAGGAACCGCTGCCAAGTGTGGATTCGCAATTTGCAGATTTGTTTCCCATGTTTGATTACCGTACCCCGGCTACCTTATAACCGAGCGGAAAGGTGATTTTCTCCCGCATCGGTGTACCGTGTTTTGTCGTGTAAATTACACTAAATGCATTCGCAGTGTCACATTAATCGATTGTGCGCAGCTGGGGTGAAAAAAAGAGGATCATGTTTGCTAAATGCTTTATTGCCGCCGTTTGCCACAGGAGTTACTTTGGGTTGATTGATAAAACATGTTTTTGCTACCGACTAAAAGGAAACAGTCTTTGTGAGAGTGGAGTGTTTTGCTGTTGTTTCCTTTAAGAAGAACTGCAGGCTTTTTTTCTCATTTCGCAACCTGGTTAGTAAGCACTTTTAAAAAGTGGGGAAAAAGTTTCTCTTTGTTATACTCGTTCGGGACGGCCAGCGAAAGAGGATCTTCATCTAGCCGACAGGCAACGAAACTATCATTTGCATGTGGTTCGCTTTATGTCGGGTGATAGAAATTCCTTCACCGTTCGGATCAAAATCTCGCGGGGCACGTATGTGCGCGTAGCGCGTTCCGTAACGTGTGTTTACGCGGAGGAACGTCGGAAGGTTCGTCGCTTGCACCGGACCCGGTTAAAGTCTGTTTGATGGTAAAATCTAAATCTCGACCGCGTGTGCGTGCATTTTCAGCGGCTGGGAAACGATGAAAATGGTCGGAATGCTGACGATCGTTCGTTCGTGGGCTATTGATATTGACTATTAGCGTGCAGTGTGTGTGTGTGTGTGTGTGGGTGTGCAGAAGTCTATAATTTAATTGTGAAACGTGCATGTGCTGTTTAGCAGTGGAATGAAGCTTTTCGGAGAGATGGTGTACAGCAACCGACTGGCTATTGATATGTTTCTTCCCTGGCGCTTAATGGTTGCTACTCCCAGGACGGGAAAGCAATAGTTTTCCATCGTTCACCGGAGGACCGTTTCGCGTTACGATGTGCGCGCCACCAGAACTGCTACAAAGTGCTACTTCTTAGACCGTAGGAAATAAGTATCTCCCGTTCCGTTCGTCGAGTTCCGTCGAGCTGCTTTCTAGTCCACGGTCAGTCTTCCGCGCACGATAGGTCGTCTCACGAACGATTGAGCAATCCGGTGTGGCCGGTAGATGGGAAGGTTGGCGTTTTTTTTGTGTTTTTGGGGGGCAGCAAAAAAAGTGGAGCCAGTAAACGAACTGGCTGCCGCACATGACATGACGGACCGCACCGGTGCAAACCGCAGGCGCTTTTGCGCGAACGGTGATCTGTGGGTCCTCTCGCAGTGAACCGCAGCAGCGAAAGAAAAGAGGGGGAAAAAAAGGTTTGAAAACGGGGAAATTACCAATCAATTATATGTATTTGTCTATAATCACCTTTCAATTATGTGAGTCCGAAACTTTGTATTCATTGAATTAGCATAATTTCTGTGTTTAGTCGGTTCGTTTGGATGGGGAGGGTAAGCACGACTTTTCCCCAACAGCCGATCATCGAATGTGTTTCTGGGGGAGAAGTTGTGATTTTCCACTAATGTAGCAAGCAGTGCACATCGTTCATCGGGTAAAGACGTGCCGGGGTTTGTAACTCAGCGGTTATGGTGAGGCTATGATTTTTGTGTTTCCCTTGTGAGCGGCTTTTTACTCTTAAGGGTACCCCGGTCGGAATGCATGTAATGATTGGCTGTTGTTCAAGTGCACGCTTCGCCTAATGTGTCCTGAGTGAGCGCGAAGTATTTAATTCGTCGGGAAATATAATTATTTGCAATCGATCGAGGAATGTTTTAATGTGTTACCCGTGTAATGTAGGTATGAAGGAAGGAATTGGTCGGGCAGGTAGCTAGTATTTTGGTTACAGGAAAAAGCTTATGAAAAATTGGTGGTGTAGGTTCATTTGAAATTTGGTAACGCTAGCTGAATAAATTATTTTAAGTAAATTATATATAAGAGAGGTTCGTCGCTTTGTTAGATTGTTGAAATCCTTTGATATGTGCTAGTAGTAAAGTTATCTTAGTTATTAAAAAAAGAAAATAGATTTTTGTATCTATTGCTGAACATGTGATTTATATAAATTCTATTACCAGAAGGAAGGTACGTCGCTTGTTCTGCTTGTTGAAGTCTTTTGATATCAACGACTAACTTGTATGTTGATTTTGAATTTTTTGAGAGACTCATACATCTAAAACATAGCTTTGTTGCTTTGTTAGATTGTCGAAGACTTTTGATATCCGATACTAGTAAAGTCATCTTAAGTTAAAACACCTGAACCGACCAGAAGACTACGACCAGAAGGAAGGTTCGTCGCTTGCTCTGATTGTTGAAATCTTCTGATATCATATTTACAATATCAACGATGGACCACAATTATGCTCGTTCTAAGTCTTTAAGGCAATTGGAAACATTGTGTAGAGACACATACATCCAAAAACAAAGGTTTGTCGCTAGGTCAGATCGTCAAAGTCGTTTGATTGTACAGTTTAATTCCCTATGGAAAATGACTAAAATTCTTGTACTGCTTTTTCTTCTTTTTCTGTGGCTCCATTATTCAAACAGGCCTCAGCCTGGCTTCTGACTTGCTTTTATTTGTCGCAATGACAGTATAGTCAGTGCTGTGTACTGTGTAATAACTTTTTTTTGGATTCATTGTTCACTCCATTTGAATGAAAAAGAAAGGTTCGTCGTTTGTCGTCTGTTGAAGTCTATTGATATTATATTCTATATTTCTAAGTTTAATACCTTATTACCAGTTATTTTGTGTTTTTTAACGTGAAGTGAAACGCATATGCAAAAGAAAGGTTCGTCGCTTCCATAGAATGTATAAGTCTTTCGTTATTAAGTTTGAAAATCTTAACGACAGATGACTTTAATGCGTATGCTGAAGGTTTTATGCAGTAGAAATCATTTAAAATTTGTACATAATTAAATAAAACATCAAACTTGAAGTTTGTTAACCATTTCATTGTACGATAGTATCGAGAAAATGCAAATGATTCAATATAAATCTATAAAAGCATAATGAATTCCCCGTTTTTTTATAACTCACCACTTATTGTTCCTTCTTGTCCTGATAGTTTATGGTTGTCTTTTTCCTCGCTCTCTTTGTCGTGACGAAACCAACCCATCCGGATGACGGTGACGTCGATGCTGCCCTTGCCATCGGAACTCATTCACACCTTAGCTAGTTCCTAAACTGGGCTTGGCCGAACTGTGCATATCAACTACGCGCGGCATTGATCGAACCAGCCATCCATCCTACCGGTATTGTAAAAGCGGCGGAAATCGCTTACATTGTATTGTCGCCCGAAAGCTCAACCGAACAACCCAAGCGGCTCAGCGGTCTAGTCGGTGCTGCTGCACTCCTATCGATCGCACCGATCTGATTCATTCCGACATAATGGAACCACCCTTTTAGTTCGTAATGCATTCACGCTGTGTGTTTGGTTCTCATCGCACGCCAAACAGCCAAATGCAACTGACACAACGGGCATCGATGATTTATGAGATTAGGGAGTGTGAATTGGCCCCGCTCGTAGCCAAGCAATAGCCCGGCATTCAGCATAATGTACATCATCAGGAAGCATTCAGCGCGAGGAAGATGTAGAAAGGTGGTTTTTACAAATGTGAGAAATAGGAAACCAGTGTTTACGATGTAGAGTTTTCAAAACTGGAAGGTGATGATTGTGGTGTGAAAAGTGGGAACAGGCCGCAAGAAAGGAACGAAAGTCGGTGGTGCACTGTGAGTTTGAACTCCGGTACATGAAGTGTGCATGACATCTGGGGAAGTATATTTTTATTGCCAACACTCCTTGCCACTACCGTGCTTTACCTCGCTACCATCCCCAAGTGGCCGTTTAAGTTCCTTTCTCGGTCGGGCCGTTTTTGCATCACTGCTGAATGCTGCTGCCGATCGTTGTCGGCTGATAGTGATCGATCTTTTGATCTATCGGGGAAAAGATTTTCTTTCCTTTCGCTGCCTGGCGCTGCCTTTGTTTTGCCGTGTTTGTGTTGCGATTTGTTTCACATAATCTCCCGCCGGTTACCGATTCTAGCACGTGATCTTCGTTTGAGTCAGTTTGTTCGGGGTTTGATGTAGCGAGATAGCACACTTCAATGGACCAAAACGAAACAAACACTCGATCGGCCACACTTTGGCAGGGCTTAGCAGTAATTGTATTCATGATTATTTTTTATTTTCATTGTTGCCGATTTCGGATGCATACGGATCGATACGATCGCCAATGGTAGGCCAAGAATCGAACGAAACGCGAAATCGTACATTACATCGACAAATATCTAATCGCTTTCTGGTAGTACTTTTATGGCTCCGTTTAGACCGGGAAGGAAAAGCATTTTCTTTCGTGCTTTTTTTTAGCGATTGTTTGGCAAGGAAATCTTTCTAGCCATTCTTTCTGCACGATCAACCGGAAAAGTTTTAGCCCCGTGGTGAAATATACAGCCAGTAAAGGTATTGTGCCGAACGACAATTGAGAATAGTCAACTGGCGGTTCTTCTCCCGAGGCAGTACGGGGATGAGATTTATGGAAAGCGATCACCACGAGCACGGTTGAAATTTGATCTTCACGGCTAATTTAATTGTCCATTGTTACCCGAGACGCGCGAGTTTGGAAAATGGTTTTGCTATTATTTATGGGTTCGTCGTTTTTCTACACCCGAAGCGTTGCAGTCTTTTGTAGTTTAAGCGCGCGAAAGAAAAGAAATCAAATCTTGCGCTGAATAAAGTTATCACCTGCATGCGCTGATCGGTTTATTTTGCAGGTAGTGGAAAGCATTTTCCCTGGTGGGGTTTTTCGCCCTCACAAAATTCCCATGACAGTGCAAGGCGAGGGCGCGCGTGCAGCACAGTTAGCAGTTGTCGGCGAGGGAGCAAACGAAAAAATAAAGCAGCGCTAATTTTAACGACAACCCACGACAAATGTTTAACCCTACGACCCCCGTTTGCAAGACTCAACTCCGTGCACCGTGCCACTTTCAAACGAAGGTTTTACGCTACCAAGCTGTTTTGCCCACTTTTGTTTGGTTCGAACGACGACCAAGCGTTTGCGGTTACAGGTTACCCGTACTCCGAGAGGCCACCGAGATGTTGTTTTCATGTCAGCGCAACCACTCTCATTTACGGGGTTTGCACTTTTGTGTGATGAGGTTTTTGCGAACAAAATGTTGGATTAGTTCTGCGTTCTTTCTACTGCATTCTCTTCGTGTTCGTTCGCGAGTCAGGGCGAGGGCCTTTCCCTTTTTCGTGGGTACGCGGGTTTTCTCTTGCTGGGGGGTTTTTTTTTTTTGTTATTTGAAGTCGTGTACACGACGGAAGGATGATCTTGCCGAGCGGCATCGTTGAAAAACAATCAATTCGTCTAATTTTTATAGTCTTTCATTACCGCTTTGGCTAACATTTAACAGCGCTCGTTTATGTAATTGCAATCTTGCCCGTCGGAGAACGAGATTTGATAAACGAACCACGACGACACGAGCCTGGGCTTGTGGGAAAACGGGCGAGAACGGCTGTTGTCAAAGCATTTAAAGCAGGAACGGTCACAAAGCATAACTCTTCCGAAACGGCTTTGCTGGAAGCGAGTTTTTCCACGTGTTATTAAGAGTTTTCTTAAATACGGGCACATCTCTTCATCAACAGCTTGTGGGCTTTCGCACGTAATGAAGCCATTAAAGTTAAGTACCGCAAGGGTACGTGAATTATGTCGTGTACTAAATTTATGAAAACGGCAATACTTGGCTCCTCTCCGAGTGGAATTCCTAGGCATTCACACCATTCCCAAACCCATGACACACGACGAAAAGGAAAACTAAGCTCGACTACGTGATTGGGAGTTAGATGGAAGTAGGTAAAGAAAAACACCCATCAGGTACTGGTGATTCCCAGCACTACCGAACGTCAGGCAGGCTTCCCAATTGCTGGGATGGACCTTGCATACTTGGCGCGGTATGCGATTGAACCGACGGTTTGCATACCGTGCCATGTTGGTGTATCTTTGCCACAGGCCCGACAGGATTGTTTCATGGTGCATAAATATTGATATTTGATTGCCTTTCAACACCTCCTACCGGCAAACGGTGCCGGTAATGAAACCGGGCGCATCTTCTTCCCCACATTCGCACTTGATTTGGGTACAATTCGATGAGGAAAATTATTTTGTGCGCTTTGCTGTGAGACGTTCGGTACGTTGACCGTTGGTGGTGTGGTTTGGGTAAGGCAGAGCAGCAATAGCAGCTTCATAAATGCTGTACGATTTTATTGATTCGAAGGCAATGATCGGTATGAAGCTTTTTGTTTGATCAGAGCTGTTTCGATCGATGAAGCTAGGTGATGCGTTTTTTGTTGCAACATTATACAGTTTGTTACTGTGTGGAAGATCGATGGACATTCGACACGTAATGGAAATGCGGTCAATGGAATTATTGTTCTCACGATTTTTGCACAATGAAATACGTACCGATTAGGTGAAGATTTACATACAATATTTGTAGAATAGTTTTACTTATCATTTAAGACCTTTGGTCTTGGTCTTGATTCAAATATAAAGGGAAAATATAATTAAACCCTTGAAGATTTGCAATAAATTTGAGCCTCCAATAGTTACGTGTGTTCTCGTAACAACCCTTCGACTGTTCGATTTTATGAGATCTAATGTCTTGAGATAACTTGATGAATGTTACCTTTACTAGGACCTGTTAGAAGTTCTCCAGAGCAATACTTGTTAGAATTCATTTAATGTTAGTGGAGAATTGAACGTCTAAAGGGAGGTTTTTTCCTAAGCGAACTCCAAATGCGCATTGTTTAGGAGAATCGTGCCTATTACGGGCTTCTCAAACTCCTGAGATCCAGAAGACTCCAACAACGCACGAAATGCGCCATATATCGCACACTGATACGGCCGGTAGTCCTCTACGGGCACGAGTCCTGGACTATGCTGGCGGAGGACGCCAATGCACTCGCCATTTTTGAGCGGCGGGTGCTACGGACTATCTTTGGTGGTGTGTGCGAGCAGGTTGTGTGGAGAAGGAGAATGATTCACGAGCTAGCTGTGCTGTATGGTGATGAAGACATGGTTGGGGCACATGTTGAGGATGCCGGACTCGTGCCCTGCCAGGAAGGTGGAGACCTGAGCGAGATCGGATGCAGCCGCGGGTGGAGGAGTACAGCTATGGACCGAGGTTCCTGGAACCCCAGGCCATGTATATAAGACGTGCTCCCTAGGAGCAGGCCAAGAAAAAAGAAGAGAAGGGAGGTCTATTTTGAGGTATACATAAGATAGATTGGACATCAAAAATGAAATTGAAGAGTTCGCTATAACCGCTGTGTCACCCTGGATGGTTTTCGAGGAACTTGGTCTAGGGGTTCACTCCTACAGGCACGGCTGAGCCTGATCTTCGACAGGTTCGACTCCACTTGATCCAGATAATCAACTCACTGTGTCGACTCACCTCGTGTCGAAGAGATCACTGACGTGAGATCTTCCATCCAATGTCAACTAATTTAGTTAAAGCCTAAACATGAGTTTATGATGCCGATTTCCTACGAATCGGCAAACAGATCCTATCGTGGGATTTTATGATAAATCTATGATTTAAAAACATCGGACAATAAAATAAGACCACTCATCAAATATCAGACGAAACATTCACAGAAATTATTTCATGTAAGCAACAGACTCGTATTAAGAACTAAGTGTATAATTTACTCTTTATTGTATACCCAACGAACAACTTGACTAACACGTCCTAGTTATAATTCAATATTGATGTTCCAGATATTGTAAACATTTTTTGTAAAACGTTTCAAACGAAACGAAGAGACTACTTTTATGATCATCAAATTTCCATAAATAGTTATAAACATGTTGTAGCACAATAAACGACAGTTTTATTGCATACAGCATGAATTTGATCTACAATAAATCAGTTTTCTTTACCGAAACCCCCCCTCC
>KZ061991.1:65418-123448 GCA_002091835.1 Anopheles maculatus
TTAAAAAACCAAATCGATTTCATGCACCTAAAGATGATTGATATCCAATTCTGAGTGGCATTCTGTTGGCCGATTTTTATGCT
Organism: Anopheles maculatus; assembly: GCA_002091835.1. NCBI lineage: Eukaryota > Metazoa > Arthropoda > Insecta > Diptera > Culicidae > Anopheles > Anopheles maculatus. Next base: position 65,502 of record KZ061991.1, read on the forward strand.
ACACACATCATTAGCGGGGTCATTCTCGTACGGATGCAATTACACGTTTACTGTTCAGTCGCCATTAGCATCGGTCACTTTACCACCCCACCAAATACCGTCCGTCATACCCGCGCGCCATACAATAAAGCCATAAATGAACGCCAATTAGTCGTGGTAAAAAAAAAACTGTCGCACCGGTAGCCTGGTAGTGGTGACTCTTAATAAAAAAAAAAACACCTGTCAACGTTGACAATCATTCCCAATCGATCAGTCACGGTTTGTGAATTTGTCTGCATTATCAATGTCTGTGGGGGTATGTTTTGGTGTGCTAAGGGTACTTTTTGTTCAAATGCGCTCTAGACGCTGGTTAGCAGAGTAAGCTGCCTATGGGAACAAATTGGTTGGCTTGATCTATCTCCATCTCACTCGCGTGCTTGGTTGATCCGCACATCGGGAAGGCTCATTTGCATGGGCACACAGCGAGCTCGGCAGCATTAAGACAAACTGGTGCAAGTAGTCTCGGAACCCCCGGTAACACTAACTGGCACAAGCAGTCGCGACGTGATGGTACGGTCAATCCGGGCCACTGCCAGAAACAAATCCGACAGCCTTCGGTGTAGTTTTGCGAGTGAGAAAGCATCAGGCTAAGGATGCGGAAGGGAAGCGATGGAGTGCAAACGATCGCTTTGCATGTGTTCCAATTATGGGAGCAAAAATCCCGGATCCAAATGCTAGAAATCAAAAGGAGGGAGAAACTGCATCGCAGCATAAAAATAAGCGTCAATGCAATTTATTTGCAGCGCTACCGTGCAGCGCGCTACTATCACGAACCTCACGTGCATATACGGTTGAGACCGTGTGTCTCCGGTAGGGGCCGTGTTCTCGTCTACAGCCCATGCTTCCCATTTTGAATGGCGCGTTGTGCCTTTGATTGGTAACGGCTTCTAACATAATGATTATCGACATTTCGACGGTTGGTCGAGTGCGGGCGACGGCGATAAATGTGATCGTAAACATAAATTTTTACCACCAGCGGGATTTGACGGGAAGCATGTGTGTGTGTGTGTGAGAGGAAAAGCGTGTGTAAGTAAAGGGGAGCTAAGACTTCTATCTTTATAGCATTTTCCTAAGGTGCTTTGGTGACATCGGTGTTTGTTGTCTTGTTAATTTTGGTTTGTTGCATTCATGTCCTTGGGCTGAAAATTGTACTGTGCAGCTCTGGTGGTTGGGTCGTGGGCATTGTGGAGCCCTAATCGGGACGGTAATCGGGCAGTTGTTAGGTTGTAATGAATTGTCATGTCAAAGGAACGGTTGAAGTATTGTTTCGATGTAATGAGGTAACGATTGAATGGTGGGAAATAAAATGGCATAAATTAAATTGTTTTATCACCACATTATACACAATTGTTGAGTATTATTATTGTATTAGAAAACATGAAGAAGGATTAAACGATTATGGTGGCTTTGTAGGTGTTTAAACAAATGTCCTACTAGCTACAGACATTTTTTATTGAATCAATTTATTTGTCCAGCAATATTTTTGTTCATATACCGATGGAGAATTCAGGTTTAGGGTAGCTGAAGAGACTATCTTCGGCTAGTTATTGCAATTCAATGAATCACAAGATGAATCAACTGTAGAAAACAAAGCATTTCACATCACTAATAAGAGACTTGGTTAACAATATCGAAGATCTAATTAGATCTAGATAGTTCTAGTTCCAGGCCGCCCAGGCTTATGCTTTCATTCACCCAGACTAGACAGTGATCTTCGATGTTTCGAATTAGTCAGGTAAGCAGTGCGTGATCGAAGATATGATATGTGACGTTATGAAGGAAATGATCAACAATTTATCGCAGAATAAATAATCGTCGAATATCTTTAATACATGGTGACCGTGGCTTGATTGTGCTAGATATCCGAGCTATCCGAGACTTAGAGGTAGAAACTTTGGTAGAAACCGAGAGGTAGAAACCATCTTTTATGAGTCAATCCAGATATTGGTATAAACTGATGACATAGACATAATTGGTTTGAGGCTCTCCTATGTAGAAGAAGCTTACTAATACATTGAGCAAGTGACACTGAGTCTCAGGTTGGAGGTTAAGTAACAAATACGGCTGTACGGATAGGTGATCGCAACTTGGTATTCGTTCATAACTTCACCTGTCTGGGGCCAAAAACATACATCAATATAGTGTAAGAATGCTGGCTGCCAACCGCTCATACTATAGCCTGAGAAAACTGCTCGACGCATAATACTTGTCACGACGGTTAATCTGGGATTGCATCGAATCCTTATAGACCCCGTACTCATATACGCCTCTCAGACGTGGACTCTGTCCAAAACTAAAGAAACCCTCTTAGCGGCCTTCGAGAGGAAGATGCTTAGAAGGATTTTTGGCTCCGTACGTGTGGAAAAAAATTGGGGGAGCCGCTACAAAGAGGAGCTTTACGAGCTGTACGGTGACCTCACTTGAAATGGAGTAGCGGCGTTTTACAACGGCGACCAGCAGAATGACTTGAATATTGGGTTGATAGACGACGGCGCTAGACAGTGAGCAGTATCGAGAATTGTTACAGCAGTAATTATACGTGATTTTAGCAAATATACTAGGCGGATGACTGTACTATTTTGATAAGGTCTTCAGTAATAAAAGAAAACCAAAAAATATAAGACAAAATTATATTTTGGTGCCGTGACCAGGATACTAGTTAGGAAACGCTTCCAACCCATCTTCTCTTCTTCTTCTTCTTCTTTTGTGGCCTGCTCCTAGGGAGCATCATGTACCATGTATTTTCCCATTGAAAAGTTCTCACTATCTCACCAGCTCATTGCGACGGAAGATGAATGGGCCACGAATGACAATCATACGCCTTCCCAGTCCACAGCTCATTGCGCAATCAAGAAGAACCATTCGATCGGCCCAACCATCCTTCGGGCAACGCAAGAAATGGTTGCGTTTCGTGAGTATTATTGGTTCGCGCCGGTTGTTCACTCGCCGGGAGAACTTTTCCCTTCTCGCACTCCTACCCAGGTTCGTTGCTTTTGGAGAGCAAGCACAAAAAGCCGTGTCATAACCCATTGGCATCTCGGGTTGCCGGTTAACAAGATGAAAGTTTTTCGCTTCGCTTTACACACGGCACGGGTCCGCTTGCGAATGGACGTCGAGCGGGAAATGCAGCTCGATCGAAATCCGGGGTGGCGAAAAATGCAGCCGCACATGCGCCCGACCCACCGTTATCAAGGCGCAGGTTGAATCGCGCGCTCGCGAGACCGGCGGGGTCGAGAATACAATTTTTCAAATAGGAAAATCGTGCTTCATGGTGCTGGTTTAATTCGTACCAGAGGGAAAAATCAAACTTCGCGTCCATGCTAAATTATGTCCGGATGGGCGAAGTAGAGAGGGATCGCTGGTTGTTTTTTTGTCGGTAAGGTTATACAGCGGCGAGGGAGCTACCTTTTCTGCGGGATTTTTGCGGGAATGATTTGTTTTTCCTTGTTCGTCCTTTCTGGCCGCCCGTGTCGTTTCCCTACCAATTGAAGATTGGCCGGGGAGTAGGCGCAGCCGTTTGATGTTGTTGTGCCACCACCCGTTGTCGGTGCTGCGCAGGTTGTCGATTACACCGGTTGTACATCAATGCAGGTCACACTGGTCCAGGAAGATTTGGGTTGCCACGGGACGCCGCGGACACAAATGTAAGCGACGAACCTCGTGAAATCTGTCCGTGTCGCTCACCAGCGTGTGTGTGTGTGTCACCGTGGCGTGGAAAATGTTTTGTAGTTGTGTTTCGTGCTGTCGCAGGCACGCTAGAAATGGCTGTCGTCAGCGGGATTTCGAGCGAAACCGTGCGCTAACGTGACCGACAGTTCAAGTGGGGCCAAGCTGTGGTTTTAGCGTGAACTTTTGTCGTTAAACGACCGAGCTTTCGATCGGAGAGTGAACGAAGCTCAAACACAAAAAAACGGTAAAATATTTAACGATTTTAAATTAATGTATAGTGTCAACCAAGTCGGCTCAATTGAAAAGAAAAATCAATTTCCAACCAAAAAAAAAGAGTGATAGAAAAGCAACGCCAAAAATTTAACTTCCCTAGGGCGTGACGTAATGTCAAGGCTACACGGAAACCGAACCACCCATAATGGGGACCAGCACGCATCGGCCAGAATCCAGTTTTGTTGTGGTTGTTGCTGCTGTCTCTACCAGGGTGATCACTTCCTTTCGGCACTATTAGCAAAAGCCGCCGTGTGTGGTAATGTTGCTGATGCCAGGGCAGACCATTGTGTTGTCGCGAAATTGGTGTGTTTTACGATTGTGGCCCGGATATAAAAGTCGAGTTTGAGGCTGATAAATGAGCTATTAAATTTTTATGCTTTTATTTTATAGCGCGCTCTGCCGAATAGGTGTGTGTGTGCGTGAGAGGAAGAAAGAGCGAACGATTCTGATGAGACTTTGTTGGAAGCGATTTTTTGCGACAAGCGTGTTCTTAAGCACAATTGGTAAACGTTTTAATAAGGTGTAATATTATATAGCCAGCTATGTAACGTGTTTTAGTTACCGATGAATGATGCACTATAAAAAAAACAAGATTGAAAGTCTTTCTGTGATAGAGATGATAACAATAATTTATGTAAGTTTGCTTTATGCCACATTCGCCAGCGTATCAATTATAAGCATGAAATATAATATTTAACAGTTCGCAGTGAATAAAAGAATGCAAATTTAACAATAAAATTGACTTTATTGATATTTTCAGACACTAGTTGAGTGGAGAAATCGTTGAAATGTTTTGTGTATCAACCGGAGAATTTTTTATGATGATCATTAAATCCTAAACCTTCACGATCACGATCGGCATCAGTATAAACATCTTAATCAATGCAGTAAATTTGCAACGATGTAAATCATTCCGTTATGGTGATCCGGCGAGTAAGGCAGGCTAATGCAGTTTTCAAGTTCTCGGCTGATAACCGCTGCAAGCCACCGCAATGCATCGTTTCGATAGACTTTCAGCAGTTTCATGCGCCTATTCTTGCGCGCTGTGTGTTCTCTGCCAAACGCGTGTGTGGGGTTGTATGATTTGCGAATGATTTAGAGTTTCTTTTTTTTTTGCTAGAAATCGCACAAACGCCCACCAATGATGTTAGGAGGCGAAGCTAAGAACCTGCAGATAACGTTTGTCAGAATTAATTTTATGCTCACTTTTGTCCAAGAAATGATATCATTCCGTTTGGTTGTAGGCTGGTGCGACAAATCAACCACAAATCCGAGCTAAAGTGACGAATATCGTTCAATTAGATATGCAATGCCGCAGCGACGAAAAGTGACAGTGAGCTTTAAAATATTGCGCCAAGATCAAACAGCTTTTGGGAAGGTTATGGCGTTAGGTTAATGTATGCAACGCATCCAAAAGATCAGCGTGTGGTCTTAACTGGATTAGGATGTTTAGATGAAATGAAGCTACACCTTATCGGGGGTTTTGATTGAAATATCAAAATTGTTTATTATTGACCAAGAAAACCTTCCCATGTGGGATGCTTTCCTATAGGAAAATCGCTAACATAAGCGCTGGATTTAGCAAGATGCGAAACAACTTGACCAAACTGAGCTAACAAATGAAGCACAGAAAACCGATCGCAAGACGATGCGTCGACCGGTGCGTACAAGCTATTAAGCTGATTACACAAGCCAGATTAGATGCGAGCTTTAAGAGACCTCAAGATCGCTCCGTATGGTGCGAGACACGATAGCACTGGCAGAGCAGCGATTTGACCGCAACCGAAAGCAACTTACGCTCGTGTGTCGAGTGCAAAAGTGCATCAAGTTTATCGCTCATCTCATCAGCTTGTGTGTGTGTGTGTGCATAGTCTCGCGATCGAGTATCATAATTCTTCGGTTTTCGAAATTAATTTTGCTGCCCAATCGGGTGAAGAAGCGACATAAATCTAGGCAACACATTGCTCCCTGTATGCCCGTTGTGCCGTGGCGCTTCGAGCGGGCCGTCTCGAGTGCACACTTGTTTCGTGTATGCTTCGGTACGGTTTAAGTGAGGCCCTAAATCTTGGAGCGTAAAGATCATCGGACTTACGGTAGGCGTTGGTAGCAGCATTTGTTAGCGGTCAGCTTTTTTCTTGCCTTATTGTTCCATACAGATGGGAGCGGAGATCCTCCCATCAACACCCACATTGGAGATGTTTTTTTTGTGGTTGTGTGTGGCGTGACGTGGATGAATAATTGCGAACGGTTCATCCCAATCGCTCTATCGGGTGGATTGATTCGATTTGTGAGCTGGGAAAACGGACCGTAGGTCGGGAGAATGATAGTGCCTAAGCCTGAAGCTTGAAGCTTGGCATAGGGGAGAAGGTTAATAGAAAAAGACCGTTTCTTGTTAAAACTAGGATAACAAATTATCGGCAAAAACAGAGAAAACCTGAAAGGCGGCAACCCGGCAACCTGCAAAACCAAACGGGAGGAAAATTTATCGCCCACCCAAACTCCCCCGCCCCTCTCCTCATCCACGGTAAAGGCTATTTACCAGGCGCTACCAGTTGTTGCTCTGATGGCTGACCCGAGCCGAAGCCGTTACTTTGTTGTTGGCCGAGTTTAATCGAATTATGCCTCCGTGCTTCGGGAATCGGTTACCTTACGCTACCGATACGCTCTACCCACTCACATTAAGGCACCGATGGGCTTTTAGGATGGACGTACTCCTTTTTTGTCTCATCCACACTCCCTTTTATCCGACGGAGATTTGTTTGAATGTTGCGAGTTAATGTTTTATGATTGTTAATGAGCATCATATTTAAATTTGACAGGAGCGAAATGATTTCGCGTCCGCACGGTAGCTGAACCAAGCCGGCCGGCCAATCGATGAGGGCGACCGAGCAGTTGCGATGCACAGTTTAATGTTGTACGATTTATTGATTTTGTTTTGTAGTGTTGGTACGTTTGCTGTTTACGTAACTTGGGAGGGAATTGATGAGGATAATTAAAATTAAAGTGCTGGTTAGTAGCTAAGATGGAGATGGAGCTACTCGGCGTGACTGACTGTTGGTGGTGTACTGGGCAAGGGTAGAATAAAGAATTATTATTCCAAGACAAAGGCTGGACGAAGAATGAATTTGTTTTAACATTAAGAAAATAATTTACAAGTTAACTAATTTAAATTGTTGTTTTATAAATATTTGAATGATACATTTAGTCGATAAATATCAAGAAAATCATTAGTAACTAATAGGCAAAGGTGAATTTAGAGCTTTTACTCGTTCGATGACTTAAACTATGTGGATAGTATAAAATAATTAAAGTTTGATAGAAAAAACTGTAAGAATTTAAGGTATAGAAAAGCTACCACGTAATTATAACATTCAGCAATACTATCAATGTTTGGGGATCATTTGTATTTAAAAGGTCGTTAAGAAAACATTTCTATGTACGTCTCATTCTTTGCCACAACATTCTTTAGCCAACGTAGGCAGTTAGGCGCGTTTTTCAAAGTTAGTTCTCCATCTACTCTAACATGGAGGATGTCATAGACTTCTGGCACTTTAGGACGAGGAAGTTTGCAGAGTTATACTTAAACATCGATCTAAAAAAGTCTTTCCCGTGAAATTTTGAATGCCACTATCTGAGAACCAATCCTTTACACGTAGTTGAGGTGGGCTTAATCTTCATCTTCCCACCATCACTACAATAGCGCTGCTTGTGATTCAGTTCGTTGCTGAGCAAGGATGTCAGGGCTCAACACGCTGTTTGTGCTGTGAATCTCCCGAACATTGACTCAATCTTGACATCGTATCCATGTCTTCGGACGGTGATCCAGCATCTTCCCGCACAATAAGTGGCAATAGAGTTTCCTTCTGCTGATTGACGAAGGATCTGCAAAAACGTCAGTACCAACAGACTGTCCCTAAAGCAAAGAACCATTCTAAACTTGTTGGTACTCAACAAGGTACCAACAAGGACTGCTGATACTCAGAATGAATCGTGTACTCTAAGCTTGCTCAGTCTGTTTCCAGATAGAAATTCAGGAGCTCAAGTTTGCCATGTGCTCTAAGAGCCTAGAAGTCATCGTTTCAAACTATAACCCTAACCTTCCATCCGTGGGGGGGTTAGATTCTAGCAAACTAAACGTTATGACACCTGTCACGAGCTTGGTTTGCAACTTAAACATGGAGCATCAAAATCAAATGATCACTTGTATGAAAAAATTCGAGCTTCTTCGATAATTATCTGCATTGATTTATTGAAAGATATCAGAATTCTTGTCATGTTTTCTGATGGAACGTATCGTTTCGGTTTGTGAAAAAATATTTGGTCCTTGGACTTAGGCTATTCGGTCTTCGTACTTTTGAGTCATACTTATAATTCTTGATTTAAAGACCAGCTTGGGCCGGCATGTCATAGAATGGCTTATCAGACTAATTGATACCATTTTTATGGATATTCACCAGATCACATTTTTGGGCTTTGTAGGAACCATTATGAACCAGACCATTATGAAGAGATGTTTTGATGCGATAAGTTATAACAATTTGAAAAGTATACTAAGCAGAAAATTTGAAAGTGGGCGGCCCGGCGATAGCGGCGCCGGTCTTCACACGGCAGGACCGGGGTTCAAGTCTCATCTGGGCCGTTCCCCCATAGTGAGGACTGATTATCCAACTATGCGGTAACAATAAGTCTAGTTAGCCAGAAATGGCAGGCATGACCTAAGAGGTCGTTAGGCCAACAAAGAAGAAGAAGACTAAGCAAATATAGGCCATCAGCTAATTATAATGAAGGATTACCAGAACATTATGTTCCGATATTGAAGTTTTGTCATTTTCTTTTGTCATATCCTTTGCATAATACGTAACTTAAATTTTATTTTATGAAAATCCTTAAATACTTTAGTTCAAGTAAAATTCTATACGAAAATAAAAAGTTAACCAAGGCAAACTCTTGTTAATTTAACTTTCATGTTGCGAAGAAGAACAGTAAGAAACCCATTTGATAACCTTATCACGACTAAGCGCTTTAAGATACTCTTGCAAAACAGTAATGAACCGTATCGCCGCTTCGCTGATAATGTCATCCGAAGAAGATGATAAATCGGTGACACACCGAAATGGGGAACAACATCTAAGCCTATTAAGCGTCAACACCAAAAACCGACCACCACCGATGCCTGCAGGCTATTCGCAATGGTCCGCTCGTCTTCAGCAGGCAAAATCGCCACCATGCTTAGTTCTTTGCGACACCGGAATGAAACGATTTTTCTTCCAGTGAAGAAATCCGCATCCGAATTCATTATGTTACTGCGCGTGTCTGCCCGAGCGGTTGCTGACTTTGATTGTGAAACTCTGAAGCGTTCATGGACAAAAAGTCCGGCGGTGGAAAATGGAAACCCCGGTGACATTCGCGATAGCAAAGTGTCACCGGTCTGCCGGGCGAGAGCAATTAAAAAGACACCCGGTAGCACGCATTTCGGGTATTTTTGAGCAGTAGAAGTGGATTCGGGTACGGCCGTTTTGTGTAGAAAAAGACTTCCGGACGTGATTAGAGCTCGGGTTGTTGTGGTTAAATGGAACAAATGTTTTATGCTGATCGGTATGTTCTTCCACGTAGGTATTTTTGAAAACTGAAATCGATTAACGAGTTGCATAAAATTAACTCTCGATTATGGATAAAGTGTGTACGCCCGATAAGCTACAGAGTCCTTGATTCCAGGTTTGTTTGTGGAGTTCGGGGTTGAACAAGCGAGCGATTTAATTCTAACCTTACCCACTGTTCCGGAACTTTGCCCCCACCAAACAGACATGCCAGCGCGACCATCAATCAAAGCCCACCTTTATCGGGTGTGCATCGCCAGACGCCTGTACCTAAAAGCGTGACACGATCGCGGGCTGCAGTGCGGTGGCGCTGTACCGTTCACAGACAGCAAGACAAATTCGCTGCCGTCTTGGCGTGAAAAACCAATTTTTCACCTCACCCACCCAGAAACCGTCAATGTGCTGTGGCGGCTGCTTCTGTCTGAATTAGCATTGAAAAGTGCAATCAAAAAGCATGCTTCAGCTGCAACCACTTTGACATGTGAATTTTGATTGAAAAATCCCATGCAGAACAGAAGACGCGAGCGACGTTTTTGTAGCTGGATTCTTGGTGTTCTTGTTGAATCAATCGGTTCTATTTGGTTTGGCAATCGGGGTTGATTAACTTGAAGACAGAAACAAACAAAAAGTTCGCACAGTTCGTGTAGTGTGCTACGTTGGGCACCCTGCTGTTCTTAAACTACATTTCCTAGCGAAGTGTGTTGCGAAAACAGCGGCAAACGGTCTCAAGAACGTCTAGATCCTACCTTTACCAGTGCACGTGAAGTATCACAGAAATGAGGAAACGAAAATTGAGCAATCATTGTAATGTTGGTCAACTACCAGTTGGCATGCACACGCTTTATTCCAGTTCCGTCAGTCAGCCAGTCTGCGTGCGATGTATCGTCGTTGTAACCACACACACACACACGAACGCTTTGCGATGTCCAGATCCAGGTGTCGATCGGTAATCGATCAACCGGAACGTACCGAGCATCGAGCAGCAGGGAAAAGGTACTTGTGTGCAGTGAGGATGGCATCGCATGACATCCACAGTGATTTACGGTTCGATTGCAGCCGACGAAGGTTCTACACGCCGTTGACACCAGCACACCGTCGGACGCGTTTTCGTCGCTTGCCGACCCGTTGAAGTCTTGCGTCGAACGGTCACGAAACGGAACGCGTTCGCACCAGATTCTCACCCGCGACCGAACGTGGCTGGCGCGTGATGGCATGAATTATGACTTCAGCCGCATCGTGGCAACAGACTGATGGGATCGGATGGCATAGGGCTTTTGTCGTGGTTGTTGTACGGTTTGTTCGGTACCCCTGGCAATGTCTCGATCTCGATCGGTATGTTCTTCCACGTAGGTATTTTTGAAAACTGAAATCGATTAACGAGTTGCATAAAATTAACTCTCGATTATGGATAAAGTGTGTACGCCCGATAAGCTACAGAGTCCTTGATTCCAGGTTTGTTTGTGGAGTTCGGGGTTGAACAAGCGAGCGATTTAATTCTAACCTTACCCACTGTTCCGGAACTTTGCCCCCACCAAACAGACATGCCAGCGCGACCATCAATCAAAGCCCACCTTTATCGGGTGTGCATCGCCAGACGCCTGTACCTAAAAGCGTGACACGATCGCGGGCTGCAGTGCGGTGGCGCTGTACCGTTCACAGACAGCAAGACAAATTCGCTGCCGTCTTGGCGTGAAAAACCAATTTTTCACCTCACCCACCCAGAAACCGTCAATGTGCTGTGGCGGCTGCTTCTGTCTGAATTAGCATTGAAAAGTGCAATCAAAAAGCATGCTTCAGCTGCAACCACTTTGACATGTGAATTTTGATTGAAAAATCCCATGCAGAACAGAAGACGCGAGCGACGTTTTTGTAGCTGGATTCTTGGTGTTCTTGTTGAATCAATCGGTTCTATTTGGTTTGGCAATCGGGGTTGATTAACTTGAAGACAGAAACAAACAAAAAGTTCGCACAGTTCGTGTAGTGTGCTACGTTGGGCACCCTGCTGTTCTTAAACTACATTTCCTAGCGAAGTGTGTTGCGAAAACAGCGGCAAACGGTCTCAAGAACGTCTAGATCCTACCTTTACCAGTGCACGTGAAGTATCACAGAAATGAGGAAACGAAAATTGAGCAATCATTGTAATGTTGGTCAACTACCAGTTGGCATGCACACGCTTTATTCCAGTTCCGTCAGTCAGCCAGTCTGCGTGCGATGTATCGTCGTTGTAACCACACACACACACACGAACGCTTTGCGATGTCCAGATCCAGGTGTCGATCGGTAATCGATCAACCGGAACGTACCGAGCATCGAGCAGCAGGGAAAAGGTACTTGTGTGCAGTGAGGATGGCATCGCATGACATCCACAGTGATTTACGGTCCGATTGCAGCCGACGAAGGTTCTACACGCCGTTGACACCAGCACACCGTCGGACGCGTTTTCGTCGCTTGCCGACCCGTTGAAGTCTTGCGTCGAACGGTCACGAAACGGAACGCGTTCGCACCAGATTCTCACCCGCGACCGAACGTGGCTGGCGCGTGATGGCATGAATTATGACTTCAGCCGCATCGTGGCAACAGACTGATGGGATCGGATGGCATAGGGCTTTTGTCGTGGTTGTTGTACGGTTTGTTCGGTACCCCTGGCAATGTCTCGATCTCGCGCGCAAATCATATTTCGATCGCAAAACGGAATACATTTCGCTTCTGATTTTGCAATGCATGTTGGTGGTGATCAACATAGAGAACTGGCTGATAATTGTTCGATATGAGAATTCAGATTTGAATAACAAAAACACTGAATATCCTCTCAAATAAGTAATTAAACTATTTTATTGTGATTCTCAAGCTCAAGCTACTCAAGTCACGGAAGAAAGGGAAATACCCCACCAAAAACTTTTTCTGGTGGGAACGTATTACCTAATCCACGCTTTGATCGTCCGCTTTAGGAACAAAATTGACCCCAAAAACACTAACCCAAGCCACCCGAGTCGGTGGTGGTAGCTGCACGAATCCATCTTTTCAAGTTCGTTCACTGCACGAAAATTCTGTTCCTCTAAATGAGAAAATAAATTAATATTCAAAGTGGCAAATAAGACACTATTCAGGCAAATTCGGATCGGTTGTGATGAATGCTCCGGCTCAGGACAACCACTTCACAAAACAGCGACAACAAACAGCGGGACAGTTGGCCCGAAAACATCCAACCAACAGAGTGGGAGTGGTGTTTGGTAGTGGCGCAATGGAAAGCCCATCCATCCTAGACGCTAGACGAGGTCAGGGTGAATGTGACTGAAGCCTCCGAAAACCGAAAGTGTATGTAAATGAACCGTGCAAAATTGTTCCATTTTTAGTGTGTGGTGAGGTGAGCGCGAGCTAGTGGCAAGAGCGGACAAAAGGTATCGATTGAATCACGTGCGATTCAAGGGTCGATCAAATTGTAGCTAATCTGCGGGTGATGTCGGATGTTGGTGAGTAAGCGTGTTTTACCTAGAGGAGCTCCGGGAGCAGTAAAAGGGTTGGGGAAATTGTAATTCGCTCCGAAGGTCAAACAGTCTTCATCATTGTGAACTCTTACTTGACGATCGAGCGCCATCACCGGCCGAGATAGATTGCTTCTGATGTGACACAAATTACCGTGGAAAGTGGGCATTGTAGTGTTTTGTATGCTGTTCGAAAGTCTTGTTTGCGGTGTATATTATTTTATAAGAACCAACCATCAAGTACAAATATAAATTTGATTTATTGATCGTGCTTGCAAAGCTACATCTTGTAAGCGTACGTTTTTCCAGTTCGTTACAGATGTTTGCCATCAGCACTTTTTTGTTCAACGCCATCATTTATTACCATTCTAGAGCGTGATCATTAGCGTTCTGTTTCGGCAGCATATCCGCTCGCCTGTTAACATTTAAATCGATAAATCGTCAAACCATAAACTATGCGGCTAAAGTAAAGATTTATACCAGTCAGATCGATCAAAGCAGTTTTTGGTTGAGCGAAACTGTCGTTCTTTTACTTCTTAAGGAAGTGCTGCTTCGTCTCCGATCTCCTTCATCATCGTTCAGAACTTAAGCAAATCGCAAACAAGCTATGTTTGCCTTTTTAAAAAAAACCGATTCCTTCCCGTTTGCGATTAGCAGCCGATTCGTTTTCTATCGATTCCCTTTCGTTTCGTATTCCCGTGTGCGAACGGCCAGCTGGTTTAACGTTAGCCACAGTAGCACAACTGCTAAGCAAATAAGCGTACCCTTTCGCGTCACTCTTTCTCACCTCTACTTTACTTGTCCACGAGTCAGGTGAGGTTTTTTTTTATCGCCGGGTAGCTTAAACGACGCAGACACTAATGGCCTTTCGCGTGGCTGGGACGGTTAATTAGCGGCGAATTGAAGCGACGGAGATATGATACTAATTTATCTATGGCAGCGTAGAAGGTTCATGCTTTGCGAAGCCGTAAAGGATGTGCACGGTTGATGGGAGGTTTTCTCTCTCTCTCTCTCTCTCTCTCTCTCTCTCTCTCTCTCTCTCTCTTTCTCTCTCTCTATCGGTTTTGGGGTTAAGGGGGTGTTCTGAGCGATGTGCAAAAACGGCCATAATAATATGTGTGAAAACTAAATTAATTTACTGCGCCATAAGAGGGCTGTTTATTTTTCGCGTATTACGAGTATTGAATTTATAAAAAAAATTGTTAATATACAACAGAAAAAGAGTGAAGAGTTTTTAGTTGCATTTAAATTATTTCATTGTTTTATTAATTTGTTTACTTTAAAATACAAGGTTAGTTATTTGTTTATGCTTAAAAATTCGAAATGGTTAGAAAGAGAGTCGATTTTAAGAATATTTAAAGTTGACTCAAACCAGTTTTGCTATAATTTGTATTATTGTGTTGAACAAATTGTTAGAATTATAAAAACAACATCACGAATATCACTCATGTTCTTGAGAATAAAACAAAAACTGATTGAAAGATTGAAAGTTTCACACCAATAAGAAGATGATTTGAGTAGAAAAGTAGATACATTTAATAAATGAGTAAAATAATAAAAAAATAAATATACATATTAATTAACAAATGAATACATGAAAAGTAATACTGCCAAGCTTTCCATAAGGGATAACAAAATTACATAATTAAATCTATTAATTCCATTTTATTTTATTATATTTTACAACCTGTTCTACCTATTCAAGATTATTCACCAATCTGCAGTAAAGATGGCACGAATCCCATCAGGTGGATAAGTGAAAACAATGCCATCCCTTTTACCGATCCCAAAACCGTTTCGATCCGGTACCGTACCACGTTAGCGATAAGCGGAACCGAGTTTTGCTTCACATTACCTTCACCGATTGACTTATGTGTCGGGTGGCCCAACCGGAGTAGGCAAAAAAGAAGCAGAAGATAGTGTCCCTCAGCACAGCTACAAAACGCACACGCGGTTGACAGTCTGTACGAAAGCACGAGCACGATCCTCATCGGCACAGCATGCACAACTTCACTCACTTTTAAAGCCGTTCTAGGCGGGCATAAGAAGTAAACTCCGCCGGAGCACTCCTTTCTCTCACGGTTATCATTTACGAGGATCGGATCAATTACTGAGGGTACGCTGCTGGGGGATGGCCCGTCGGTGTACAAGCGGACCAAGGGAAGGGCTAAAAATTCATATATCACCATGACAGGTCGGATGAAGTGTGTAGGGCGAGGGAGGGTTGTGGTGACGACTGCACGACGCAGTTGGACTGGGGGAGACCTCCGATTTGCGTCTGCGTCATCCTTAATGGGACGCGTCAGGTTGGAGGCTCAAGAAGAATTCCGCAATGTAGGTCTGTTTTGTGCTCGGGTCTCCTCCGGTGGGAATCCCTGTTGAAAGATAGCGCAGATCATTCGTGGGGGCGCTCCTGAAGCAGCCGAAGAATTCGACCTTACATCCGGTGGGGTAAGGGCAATAGCAAAGGCCCGCAACACGCTATCTCGATATTGGTGAATACCTGGCACGCAGGTTAGGCCTCACTGTTGGAGTCCACCCGGTGTAGTACGTTCGTCGCGCGATCGTGCGTTTAGAGTTTTTTTTTTGTTGAGCTTGAAGAATTTCCGCCAACAGCCAACAGACGGTGGATTGAGCCATTGTGACGGTTTGCATGACTTACGAATCATAACTGGGGTGTTTAGAGGGTTTGTGCACGCGAAAGCGCTGGGATGGTTAAATGCGCGCCACAAGATTAGGTCGTCTCTTCGTTGTCGTATTTCGTGACTAGCGAAGCTAGGGTTTTGACTGGTACCGTGTTGACACTTCGTTGAGCGTCGTAATGGGAAGGTTTTGTAGCGTGTGTCAGCATGTGGTTTGCCCAAGTCCGAGCCACATCGTAAGGATCTCCCGTGGTGCAAAGCTGGGCGATCGTTTCCTTCAAAACCGCACCAGAGAGATACGGAAAGAGAGAGAGGTCAATTAATGCTGAAGGATTAGTATGCAATCGAACTCTCGAACGACTCGGATGTCTACAGGAATGTGGGCAAACAAAATTAGACAGGTGGAGACAGATGTGCGAGATGCGCGAAAGTTTTCTACCGTACAAAAACAATAGCTTTATCACGAGCTCGAACGAAATAAGGAAATGAATCGTAGAGGTGTTGAGTTTTCGCTCGGTCGATTCCACTTTTATGACTGACATTTTATTGATTTCTGTGGATAAATTATAGCACAAGCCACCAGGGCACACAGTGACCGTGGTGGGTGCTTACGAACACTCCGGTAAATATCAGTATCATAAGCACCCGTTCGAAGGAAAAACCGTTTGGTGACCTTCAACCCGGACCACGGGTTGCCCGGAGAAGGTGCAAAAACATTTCAAACGATGCAGCAAACCGGCGGTGCGGGTTCGCGCGATTCTTTAGATTCTGCAGGCGTTCGCGCCAGGGTGCTATCAATAAATATCAAATACCACCAACGATCACGGTTGCCCAGCTCATAGTTCAAAACCGTCAGAATCGGGACTTAAACGTGCTAATTCGATAATTAATAGTAATCATTTTGCTGTGAGACCTTCGGCGCACCGTTTGTACACGGGCTGCACCACCGAGTTGACGGTTTTCGATCATGTTTGTCTACATTTTTCATGCTCAGCGCGCTTAACTCCGGAGCTTGCAGGAAAGATCAACGAGACGCTTTGGACGAGATTTGACGCGCGTTGTGCAGGCGCGCATGTGGAGCATGTTGTCTGCTGTAGCGATCGCCGAGTGCAGCGGAGATGTTGATGAATGGGGCAGTTCATCGGGGTGATCGCCGGGAGTCGGAGTTGCATCGGAGTTGTGTTTTAAGATCGATCTAAATGGTCGTTGGTTTTAACAGTCGTTGGCTAGTCGACGCGGTTGGAGTAGTTCGTTCAATTAAGATCACTATCGGATGATCTCTTTCACTGCGAGTTCATCATTTAAACTGCTGCATGAGGGTTCACTCGGCTTCACCACCCGCTTAAGTCTTTCTGTAACAACCTAAGCGCGGGACGCAACGAGAGGGATGTGGGATGCACGATTCGTGTGCTGTAAGGTATCGAGTGACGATTACTGCAATTATTATTGCTGTAAAGCAGGCGAAGCAGTAATGGAAACCCCTTGAGCGTGCTGGAGACTTGGCCAGTTTTGTTCTGACCGTGCCGGTCAGAACCTTCGCAGAACTGACTTGCTGGTGCCGATCGTGTCAGTGCAAAAGTCCTTCGATTTTATGAGATTTTGGGCTAGCGATAAATTGCAGGGGACTCGCAAGCAGAAGCGTGAGCCACGTAGGGTGATCGACAGCGAAGAGAATTTGCTGAGCGATCGGGCAAGATCGGTTGGGGTCAGCATGACAGTATGCATGTTTGTATGATCGCATAGGTTTCAGCGGGCAGCAGTTGAGTTTGGGCTGATCGATCGGGCGCGATACGGACAAATTGTTATGATGCAATGCACCCAATGTATGTAAAGTTAATGCTGTGGGTAATTGAGTGCTTGAGAATAATTTTCATATTTTTATGTTGTGCTGGAAAATTGCTCCTTAAGTTGATGATTCATCGCTTGAGACCATTTTAAGAGAAATAACATTATCTTTAAGAGCTCTTTTAATGTCCTGTTTGTCTAGGGATATGATATAAAGCGTTACTTAAACTTCAACTTTATACGTATTGCGATGTCCTCAATAGTTCACTCTCAAGGTACATGCAGCACGTGACCGAGGAATTAGCTACACCAAAAAAAAATAAACCCACCAGCTGAACTAGTTTTTGCTTGAAGGAGCGACAACAAAAAACAAATACTGACATTAAAGCATGAAACAGAATCACTGAACTGGGACAACTGGTGTTACAAATCGTCCAAATGCGTTTCCCTTTCGCCAGAATCGTCGTCCACGGATTGACTTTGACATTTGATCAGCCGTTCGGCAGTGTAACAACGTTGTCAAGTACTGCCAAAGTCCCGTTTCCGAGTGCACGTGCTACAAACGCAACCTGTTCCTGCGAGGATGCTTCACGCAGAACGCAGACGTCGGATAAGCGCGATCTCCGCTTTGTTCGCTCTGCTTTAAATTAATCTTTTATCGAATCGTGGAGGACAAAAAATACTGCACGCATGGACCACCGCTAGCGAAGGACTCGTACTTTCGCCTTCGCCTGTTGCCAGCGTCCGTTGTGAATGTGGTGAAGTTGCTGCTACCGTTATCAGGTTCTGGCTTTTTTAAGTTGGGGCCGTGTTAAAGGTACCTATATGGGACCACCATCGGAGGATCTTTGCGGTTGCGGAGGTTGGAGAATTCCGGGGATCGATGCGCGATCTTGTTGTTCGTTTAAATCAAACCGCACAAAGATGAATTGCGGTTACGGTGAATCGTGTCCTGTCTTATTTAGCTCGCTACAATATACACGCGTGCGCTTTGTACCAGGCGTGCGTACGATCGACGACAAGATTAACGCACCAAATGACTTTCGATTTATTCTGTAACTGGAGATACATTGTTTAATTAATTTAAAGTATATTTTGTTAAATTGAGTGCTTATTCTCCCAACTTTAAAAAGCACTCTACCCTCCAAGAACTTGATATCTTCTCGGTGTAGTTGTCGCCAACCACGCACTCAAGTGTACAACCATTAATTCTTCACATTGTTCCAGCCTCTTACCTTATTCGAATCTGGTTCTGTGGTCGGTTTTTTCAACTTCAACTTCTACCCGAAAAAACCCTCCGGGACATCGATGACCAAAGCTGGAAGTCATGCGTTACGGATTCTTACACCAGCCGCACGGTCGTTGCTTTACTACCTTAACTCCAATTCAAGAGAATGGGTGTTGTGACAGTACCCGGCCACAGTTGTTATAAACCATCGGCACGATGTGGAAGAAGGACTTTAGGCATCGTCCGGGTTGGAATAGAGAAAAAAAAGAACTCTAAAAAATGCACAAAACCCACACCAGAGAATGGACCGATTGTTGGAGTATACTTGTTTGATACATTTTGGTGCTGAGATTTTGTCCAGCTGTGCCCTACCGAATCGTGCCGCTTTATTAAGGATGGCCTCCGACGCTACTTAAGAGCTTACCGAGATTGTCCTGCTGTAAACGCCGCAACAACAACAACAACAACAAAAAATCGGGATGAGCCTGGAGCTTGTTTCGGTTTAGCGCTACGGTAACTCTGAAACCGAAAGGGGAAAACATAATGGTGTGCTGCTACTGCTTCTTGTGCGCCGGAACGCACGTGCAGAAGCGTCACCGTACGCAGGGCTCAAAACAGTTACGCAATTCGCGTAAGTCTCCGTGACATTTAGGAATCGGTTTCGGGATCGGTGGGATGAATAAAGCGAAAGTGAAAGACGCCGGGACGCTACCGTGAGCGAACACTCTGCATAGGCTCTAGAACACGCTGCGGTAATGATGTATGTTGTTGGGGGTTTTTTGTGTGTTTTGCTGCGGCCAGACCACATTTCGTTATCGTGTGGCAAGGACCTTCGACGGTGCGGAGCGTGATTTGTAGATTTTGGAGCTAAATTCTTACGATCGGCTGGTGACCGCAATAGCAGGATCTGGTTGGGTTGATGGCATTTCATAAGCGAGTTTGAGTTTTGAGGGCTCGCTATACAATTGAGCATTTTATTTTTCGATGAAGGTTTAGAACGGCGATTAGCGATCTTTAGCTCTTTAAAAAGTTTCTTGATATCTATTTTTCTCTAGTATTCTGAAGATATTAGATCACAATCAACCCCATTTGATTGCATACCAGCTCAGCTAGTTGGATGATCATCAAGGTGAAGGAATTCCCTCGATTTAAGAAGCTGCCGATTTTTCGAGATAGTTTTCTCAATTCCACTGAAACTTACCACAATAACCGGACACTTATCTCATTAGAGAAAAGGAAAATTTCTGTTTATCATGCTCCAAACTTTTTATATTTCTATCCTATGTCTAGAAGCTTAACTGACCTGAGATATATTTTCTCAGAAAAATCAATAAGATATTGAAAATTACAGCTACCTGGGGAAAATCATCTATTAATATATAATTAACAATATCATTCAATTAAAATAACTAACTATTGATCTAATTAGACAAAGGTTAAGGAACTGCACCGTCCTACAGCTGATTCGCATTCTCGTCTATTGCTCATGTGTCTGGCAAGTGTCGATAATTGCATTTAATCATCAACGATCTTGTGCGACACAAAGCAATTGTCATCGGCGTGATCGATTATTGAACTCGCCGCGAGCGTGTGCCGTCACGATCTATCAATATTCGAACTGATACTAACAATTCTATTTCCGCTTCTGTACTACGCACCGGTGACTAGTTAGTTTTCTTTTGCTTCCCGATCCAAGTCAAGCCGGGTCTGAAGATTTTCTCTCCGCAACAATGCGCCCCGGCCAGTCATAGTGACGCCACAAGCAACGTCTAAATGTTAATGAAAACCTTGTGCAAGTGCGGGCCCAACTGTACCAACCAAATGAATTATGTATCAGTGTGTGCGATCGATTATGCAGCCTTCTTGTAACTACCGCCTTGATCGGAGTGGACTACGTTTTTATTCTCAGCCCGTCGAAGGTACAAGAGCAAAAACAACAGGCAACATGGGTCAATCGTGGCGATCATTTCCTTCATTCCTTTCTTCTCCGATCGGTGCACAGTTTCCAGTGGACGATTTCGCGCCGGAAAGGAAGTGTGGTGCGTTTGTGTGTACAAGGATTTTCCGTTCCGTCCGGGTGCGTTAATAACTCGGCTCGCTATTTCACCTCAATCGGCCGACCTTTCGAGTTGCAGTTCAATCGCACCGGTTGCGTTGGGTCGCTACTTGCGCAAAGGTCGCACAAATTTCTCGGGATGCCGCCTTCCGGACCGCCCTACACCGTGATGGGAGATTACGCTGGAAGACAGCGCTGGCCACATCGATGCGCCTGAAATCGATCGTACGAGCATCGGGCAGCTAATCAACTGTCCGGTCCCCGGGGGTTACACGGAGGGTCTCTAATGTTTGGGTTCTCTCTCTTTCTCTCCCATGGGTTGTTTCTGCTACTGATGACCAGACTCATGTGGGTCTGTAAAGCCAGACAGACGCATCACCGCACTTGGCTGGCCAGGAGAAATAATTATAATCTGACAAATTTATTTCATTTATTCTAATAAACCTTCACACAAATGACATAAGTGATCGGTGTCGGTTCATTGAAATAGATATTTTCATTTGATTACTGTCGGTGTCGCCGTATGTTTTGCCGCATTGTGATTGCGCCATCGCACGCAGGGATTATGGAGCTCAGCTTAAGGTTTGTTTGCTATGTTTGGAGCTAAAGTGTAGCTCGACTGTGATGATGCCATTCGTGGATGAAAGTGTTTTGTAATTAATAGGAAAAGGTTTAGCTTACTATTTTTCCAGACAAGTTTTCGTTATTTGATGCGAAGTAATCAGAGTTGTTTTCTTTCTAATTTTAATTAAAACTTGATTAAATTATAATTCATCTAGCAAATATCGTTAACATAATATTTAAACTTAATACTTCTAGGCAAATTTTTATCAAGATTACACAACATGGTGAAGTTCTAGATATTTATTTCTATTTATTTCATTACTCAAACGCGTCCTCATTTCTGATCCATGCTCTTTCGAGCTTCCAAGACAAATATGAAGTCCAGCGTGCATTATGCAGCCAATGCATGGTGGGTGCATGGTCGAACCCTACCGTCGGTGGCGTGAGAAAAAATCTCAACCAGCAGCAGTTGGCAATACGCGGCTGCCAACCTAGAACCTTGAGTCCGAAAGCATCCGCTCCACCATACCCTAGTGGTGGCTCTGTGCAGAGAAAAACTCCTACTGCGCTAGCAGGGCCCACTCGATTTGCTACCCTCGGGCAAATGTGACCGTGCCGTGTCCCAGTGCAAATTGCACTCGGTCTGGACTGGTGCAGGCAGGCCCAGTGTGATGGTTCGGACCGCTGCTCTGACACTGAACGTCGCTTGAATGCCGCCGAGACTCGTAGCATCACCATCACTGTTTCTAATGTGGCTCGAATTAATCGATAATGGATATGCCCCATAATTAATGGCCATCTGCTGTGGTGTGTGCCGCGCAGGTTCGCTGCCTGCCTGTGTCGCACGAGTCTCCCGGTACGCTGCATCCTGGTACGCCAAACGGATTGAAGCTAGAGTGTCAATATGAATGGTGATGATGATGATGATACTGGGGATCAATATGCAAAACAGATGAAATGAACGGTACGGCTGGTTGCTTCGCTGTGCTAAAAATAGGACATTCAATAGGAACGATCGGAGAGAGAGAGAGAGAAGAAAAAAGAAGTTCTAACGCTCTAAAACAAATCCATAACGATCGGTTTGCGGGTGCACACAAGAATAAACGCATTCGCATTAACGTTCGAGAAAATATCACGGACTCCATTCCCCCATTGAGGTAGGTGGAATGATTGATTATACGGATATTCAGCATGCATTCATTTTTCGGTCCGCTAATGTTTGTAGACATTTGCGAAACGTTTTTTCGCAATATGTTGATCCCCCGAGAACGAGACCTACCGTAATGTGTGCCCGGATGATCTTTTGTACTGCTTAATGATGTCCCCGTGAAGTAGTTCGTTTAAAAAATGAAAGTTATCACGGAGTATTTTTACACAAGAGAGCGTTAACACAAAACTCAACACGCAATGAACACACTTTCTCCGCGTGAAAACAAATTGCATCGTATTAAAGGTCCACTTTTCACACCTCATCTCTCAATCGCTCAACAGTGCCTGAAGTTGGCCGAAGGTTAATTGTATTACGCTGTTTTCCCCGTTGCAGGAAGCTAATTCCGTGAGCCCACACAGTTCAATAAGGGTTACGTGATGTCAATTATTAAACAATTAAACACGAGCCTTGCGCCGTGCCGGTGAGGCCAATATTGCACAATTAATTTTCTGTCAGTCCCGTGTGCTCGGGATAAATGTATGATTTATGATCGAGATGGGCTGGGAAGGCAATACACACGCAAAGCCGCATCAATTGCATTCCTCATTGAGGTGTGTAATTGCCTGCGAGCTAAACAAAAACATCCCTGCTGCAAACGTGGCAACGAAGATGTATTTCGCAACTTCAAACTGCGCAAAATGTGCGTTTACGTATTTGCTGGTGAGGCACGCAGATGATATGATGCGTCGTCCTCCGGATACCGGATGCTTGGAGTGTGCTAATCGTGTACACGCGCTCGCACACACACACACAGGCCCATTCTAAGCACCAGACATCCTAAGTTATAGGCAGTCATTTATATTATGACATAATTCCAAATGTGATTCGAATCGAAAGCGAGGTTCGTCGTCTACGCGGCGATGGCGTAGGCAAATTAGCTTAAAAGGGTTTCAGAATGGTGCTACCGGAGTTTTGATGTCATCAGCGGGTACGTGTTGTGCGCTGGATGCAGTTTTCGTCTCGCGGAATGTGCAACTGTCTAAGGAGATGCCATCAGCCATCCGAAAGGCAACCAATGAGCAACGGAGCAGCAAATGTAGATTTGATCGATCGACTGATCTAGCGCTTATTTCTTCTGAGATTAATTTCAATCTAGGTTGAAAGGTGACGATCTTCGGGGTTTTGTTGCACGTCAAGGGCAGTTCGGTCGCTGGTGCTGTGCTTTTGTTTCGGTTTTGGTGGAGTATGGCGCGCGCGACTGAGCAGTATGATCCAGTAAGTAGCAGCAGGCAGATAGTAATTGTATTCAAATTAGAGACACAGTGTACGGTTTGTCAGACGAAGTGAACATTAGGGCTAGAAAACAGTACTAGGAAAGGTACTTTAGTATGCAAATAAATGGAGTATTCCGATCGTGATCCATTTCATTGAATCATTTACCATATTATTTTTGCTTGCAGTTTGCATTCTATTTTATTTAGAATTATTGCTTGGTTGTCTCTTGTTTTATTTCACATTATATATTAAATCAACATATTTCTTCAACAAAATTATTTTACTTTCAAGTTTATTTGCGTGTGCAATTGAAACGTCTTTCATGAATCAGGATATGTTTGAACATTTTTCTAACGAGGCCAAATCCAATTCTGTCCAGCTGTTCCACCTTAGAACGTGGCTGCCACACTGCTCACGGGGGTTTATTTTAACGAACATCAAAATATTGACGGGTCATAGAAGCAACACACAAAAAAAAGCCTCCAACACACCATCGTCACTTACCCGAATGCATGTTGGCGCCTCTATTATTACCGTGAAACTGCACGGTAATGGTAATGCAGCGGTACACTTACGTACGTCCGAAAACAGCAACTTCCAGCCACGATTCTGATCCATCGGTACAGACTCATTTTCAACCGACCGTTTTCGGGCTCCGGTTTTTCGGATGCATTATTAGTGTTTGAAGGGCTTGTTCGCGTTTCGTGCATTATTACTGTGCTGCCATGATCGTAGCGTCGAGCCGTGATTGAATGGGGGAAGAAATAGAGAAAAAAAAACAACACACGGTTCTGAGACATCGATTGACTCCGTAACCTCGCGAAGGGATGGTAGACGAAAGGAAAGAGAGGTAAACGTGTCACATTCTCGGTGACTGACACACTCGGTCGGGCATGGGCAATGGAATGGAGGAAATTCCGTTTCATGAATCTCGTTTTTTTGTAAGCTCAGACTGGTAGGATGAGTGGAAGAGGGACAAAGGGACAAGTGGGTAGACAAGAACAGCCATTAGAATTAAGCGTTGACAACGTTCCCGTTCTGTTCGGCACCGTTAATTTAATGCTTGCTGTATAAAAATTGTGTTGCAGCATCGGTCAGCACTGAACAATGTAGCGTGGAAATGTGTCTAAACGAGACACGAGCGGTAAATCGTCTGCTGTTTTGGGTCTGCACTAATGGTTGAGAGGTTAGTTCATTACTGTTTTTATTTTAAAGACCAAAATACACATGTTTACGTTTAGGTGAATCTTGGTTAATTATGAGAATTTTTTCTCAGTTTTTGTAGTTTGAAATGTTATGGAAAATAGGTGTTTATTTCCTTACTTACTTACTTATCAGGCGCTACAACAGCTTCGCGGTCTTGGCCTGCTGCAACAATCCTCGATACCGCTCACGGTCTAGCGCCGTCGTCTGCCAATCAAGTATCCCGGCCGTTCTGGCGGACGCATCTACGCCATCACTCCATCTCAATTTGGGCCTACAACGCCTCCTCTGTCCATGTGGACGGCCTAAAAGGACTTTACGGTCTGGGTCGTCCGGTGCCATTCTCATGACATGACCAGCCCACCGGAGCCTGGCGAGCCTAATTCGCTGCACGATGGTGAGATCACCGTACAGCTCATAGAGCTCGTCATTGTAGCGGCTCCTCCATTGTCCTTCCACACATACGGGGCCAAAAATCCTTCTGAGCATCTTCCTCTCGAACGCGGCTAAGAGGGTTTCGTCAGTTTTGGACAGAGTCCATGTCTCAGAGGCGTATGTGAGTACTGGGACTAGAAAGGTTTTGTGTAGTATGACCGGTTGGCAGCCAGCACCCTTGCGCGCAACTCAACTTCTATGTTGTTGTGGGTGCTGACTTTTGACCCCAGATAGGTGAAGTTTTGGACGACTTCGAAGGTGCGATCACCTATCTGTACATCATTAAAAATACTTTGGGAATTTAAATTTGAGAAAAGAAATTGATAAAATTGTATATTTGCGACTCTTTAAAAATAAAAGTTCTATCCTAATATTTCTTAAGTTAACAGTTGAAATAGAACCATTCAAACAAAATAACAACTTTTCTTCATTACCCAATTTTTCAAATTGAAAGATTGTCCAAAAAATCAATTCTACAATTCGCAACACCGGAACTACATTGTTTTCAATTAAGCATCTTTTTGAACAAAATGAAACATTACACCGAAAGTGCCTCACCATATCATTTCGAAGCGATGATGCTTACTAAAACTTTTCAATCTCTTACATTAACAGTCAAAACTTGAAGCTGGTGGTGACCGGTGCAGTGATGCAGCGTACCGATTAAGCTGCTGTTTGTCTAGCACACACAATCTTGTGTCCCGTTTGCTTCATCCACCACCAGACGATGATTATGATGATCGGACCTGTTCCTGGTTCTGGTGTAAATGACGAAAGAAGCAGACACGAAGCCTTCCTAAAAACCATCGGAACCTAAACTTTGTGTGTTTGGATAGTTTCCTTATCTTCGGACCACTTAACCAAAACACTGGACTGAACTTCCCTGCTAGTCACCAACAAGTGGCTTTCGGTAGGGTTGGTAAGCTCTAGCCAGTTCTAGCCAAAGGTACTGGTTAATATGTAAATGTAGCTGCCTTTGAAAAGGATCCCAACATACTCACACGTGAACCTTTCTGACAGATTGAAACTTAATACCTTCTCGTCGAATGGGACAAGTCTAATTTGTTGTTCCAGGGACAAAATTTTGGAGACAGTATGCAACAACCCTGCAGCAGCCGCACTTCAGTTTTTATATTCCGAAACTCCAATGTGTATGTCTACGGAAGACATTTTCTTAACGAGATCCAATCATTTGTTGACATAACGCTATTCTTTTGCTTTTTGTAAAATGAAAGGGAATTCAGCACAAAACTGACACAGTTCAAACAAGCCAAAACAACGGCTGAATAGTTTTTAATTATTTTCCCAACAAACTCCAAACAACCGAAGCTGGGTCAGCTGGCTCATCAAAGTGGAAGAAAAAAAAAAGATCCTCGCGCTGGGAAGTGTACCTTCTCACACGATCGAAACCGTGACGCACGCACGTCCAGCGTCACGTCCAGCGTCCCGTAGACTGACCTTTTCCCATCCCGCCCGGCTCCCCAACAGTACCCGATTCAATGGCGCATCATCGGCACATCATCATCTTCATCAGCCCGTGGTTCCTTCCCGTGGCGGTAAGAAATCTGCCAGATATTATTACGATTCCGACGACGGTGAAGATGGGGCGCACGATCCGTCCGTTTGGGGGCGATTAAAATCTAATGTGCTTTTGATTGAACCCACACGCACGCACACACACACACACAGCTGGTTGAAAACATCGGGACGTCGTTTTTGGACGGCTTTGGTTCGCTGTTTGCCGTTTTGGTTTCATCAGCGATAAGCAGCCCGGGCAGAGAGATTATCGCACCGGATCCACCGGAGTTGTGCGCATAAATAGATCGACGTCGGTTGCGTTGCATGCGCGAAGTGCAGCGCATGAACTGGGGGAGGGGGGAAACATTTCGTGGTAGGTGGACTTTCTAAATTTGGTTTTAATCGGTCCGTTTATCCGTTTGATGTTTTTCTAAAACGAATTGGATGGATTTAAATCTAACTGGGCGGGAAGAGATAGAAGGGATCTTTGCTGGTGCGATAATGCGGCTATGATTGATATTTCATGCATTTCATGTGGAACGAGCAATTCATGAGCTCATGCATTGCATACATTCTGGAGTTGTGTTAGGGTGTAACGAAATACAAAAAAGGTGTTAATAATTAAACGTTTGCGCTGTTTCTTTCAAGGAAGTAAACCTTGTAGAAACAACATCTTGAGCATCGGTATGTCCTGCAGGACATTTGTGGCCTTTAAAAATACACCCCTTAAAAAGTATCTCTACCAAGTGCTATAAAAAAAAAGGCGACGCGCTATAAACGACTCCAAATTCCATCACAACACACCTTCGCACAAACGGCTTCCGTTCGATATCGATTACGATCACCATGCAAGTACTAGGCACTCGTCGCCTTTCGGCGCAATTCGGCTACAGAACGGGAGAGGGCCATACCGTGCCATAAAACTACCACCGCCCCCTTAGGTTAGCGCATTTTGTTGGTGGTGTTGTAGTTGCACTGCTAACAAGCGTTTGATAAATTACCGCCAGCCCGTGCGCTCGTCCATCATACATTGCGGGTGAATTAATCAGACATTAAAATTAATTAGCGGATTAGTGGTTGGTTGGTTTTGCTGGTGTGCCGGGTATGAGGGTGCAGAAAGCTGCCCATTCCACGGAGGTGGGATATGTGATGATCGTTCTTTTTTTTGGTTTGGATCGCTCGAGCGCACACGACGAAACGCTTCACGCTTCACGCTTCCAGGCGTGTGCGCATGGAACATACACGCCCACGCGCGTGGTTTAAGTTTTTTATTTTAATTCGTTTGCTGTACCACCTTCGGCAAAGAACATGGTAGAGTCGCGTCAAGAGGGTATCAAAAGAATAACTATTGGAACTGATGTTTTAGATGTTTGAAAACTAGATCAAGTTTTACAGTAAAATAAAAGTACTTAGTAAATAAAATGACTTAAAAGTAGCGATATCCGTGATAGATTTGTTCTAAATTGTTTAGTTTTGTTTATTTTATTGTTATTATTTGATTTTTTCGCGCTTTTATGCAAAGGATTTACTGTTTTCTATCTTCAATAGTTATATTTTATTTATTTTCTCATTATATGTTTTTTAAAATAATTTTTGAAAAATAATCTTTGTTATAATTGTAATAACTCGATAAGTTTTCGTTTCTCGATTTTTTATTTTTATTAATTATCCTTTTCTCATTTTTTTTATCAATCTTTTAGTCTTATGTTTCAGTTTTGTTCATTGATTTGTTCATTTATATTTTTATTCTGATTTATGTTTTTATGTTTTCAGTTTCTGCGAACTTATTTCTTTGTAAAATTAGTTGTTTATTCTGTTTGCTTATTTATAGTTTTAGTGATGGTTCTTTTTCAACATTTTTGAGAAAAGAAGTAAGGTTCCAAATTTGCCCAAAACCATCCATAGATCACTTTCGATCCCACCCACACAGAGTGGAGTAAAACTTATGCCCTGTCCGGTTTTCCCATCCGTTGCTTCTAACCGATTCGAACTGACCGCTCTGCCACAAATTGATACGCTTCCAGCGCACTGTTGAAAGGACGCAGAGCACGAAAAAAAGCTTTGTCTATCAATCATAACAACCGATTAGTGATGTTAGTTGTTTCTCCCACCTCCCCACCTGTGCACCAGGTCGTCCGTTTGTTTCTGTCAATCGGTCCAATGTGGCGCGGAAATTAGACAAAAGCAGCACGAAAAAGCAGGGACAGAATGGCGATAAAAATAATGCTCCCCAAGAGCATATTGCGAGCGAGCGTGAGCAGGCGCGCGCGCGCCACTAGAGCATTAATGATGCGGCGGTTCGAACGGCTTAAGCTAGCGTTGGAAAATACGGAGGAAAATAAAGGAACCAATTCCACCCGGTCGTTCGCACGCGCAAAAGATTGATTGATGAAGCCGGGGGGCAAATCCGAGAGGTCGCGCGTTTGCACCTTCTTTGACGTTGACGCGCCGAACGACTAGGCTGCGCCCATCGAACGGCTGGCGGCCCGTAAGTACGCCGCGTATGCGTAGGCTCGACGGGTGGTAGGTCTACGACGACGATGGCGATTAGAGTTCCAGCGCTATCGCAAAGCAGTTTCGCTTAATGTTCGAACAGTTGTTGGAATGTGGCGCTGTGTGTGTGTGTGTGTGTCCCGGAACCCGGATCAGTGCCGGCGGGTTTCGGTTTTGGGACGGGTGTGCTACCGCACTTTAGCAGCATCGCCCATTTCCGTGACGTTCGTTAGGATGCGTGTGATCGGTGGGTGGAGCTCGTAAGTAATGTGATATGTCGGTTGTTTGGTGGTGTTTCTAGGGCAAGGCTGTATTTCCGAAGCGTCCTCCCTGTGGGGGTTCCGTGAAGTAACATCGTCTGGTCTGGTAATTAGACGATGGTGTAGCGGATTGTTAACGAGCTGCTTTCTCTGGTTTGGATGAGTTTTTGTAAGTCTTGAAGAAGCCTTATTCTGCTTGTATTATGTATCATAAATAAACAAATTTTAGTTTTGAAGCTCTGATTTGATTCGACAGGTTGTCGTTAATTTCAAAATTGCTGTAGATCTGACACGTATAGTCTGACATCCTGTACATATTGTACGCATTCTGCATCCGGTAAATTAAGTTATGGAAGTCAGTAAAGGCAGTCTAAGAGAACTTAGAATGTTTTAAAACTTAGACTTAGACTGTAGAGCTGTATTACTGGGGATCAATTCCTCTAAAAACATATCTCGTTTTTGGTAAGTTTCTGTCCTCGAATATTGAAGCAAACAAGAGTCCCTAAGTATCAGACCGATTCGATAGATTTTTAATGTCTACAAGACTTTCACATTTAGTTTCTAGCGACCCTGTTCAGATTCTAGCGCCAAAGACAGGTTGTAAGAAAAGATTGGAACTCCTTTATTGCATTTTTTATTGACATCCCTTCCAAAGATGAACTTCTTAAGTTAAAATTGATGATCTTGATGATATATTTTGTCGGTGAATGGTCTTAATTGTCGGATTTACACAGCTCTATGTCGAATACATTCTATACGATTAAAACAATTTGATTTCCCCTTTAAATTTTTACCTCTAATTGGAATGCTTTCCATTTCACTGACTGACAGTCCTCCTCTGCTGTCCTCAATTACAATAAAGCTCTTCAGCCGAACTTGGACAGCCATTTATTGGTTGGTTACACTGACCATTTTTCCATGAAAGCACCTGGAAAGAGATAAATAGACTTTTACCATCTCGACCGCTTTTACCAAGCCACAAAGCGGCCCCACCAAAATTGTGGGGCCTCTACTTGGGTGGTCTCTCATCATATCGCAGCAGGCGTTCAAGTTCGTGTCCAAAAGAAATTCAATTCCACGCAGAAATGTATTAAGCTCACAGCCTCCGTCCTGATAAATGCATATTTGCACAAGGCGCCGCTGTTGGTGCGGAAAATTCACTTCCTTTTTTGGCCAACTCGCCTCGCGCAAGGTTACACCCGTGATGCGTTCGTTCGCTGCCTCTCGCATGGTGGCGACCCGCGTGCTGGACTGCCCGCACAGTTATAATTGAATTAAATGTAATCATAATCATTAGCAACCATTTAATGGGTGCAGTTTAAAAGCAAAAACCTCCCAACCGTTGGTTGTGATTTGGTCCTTGGGCCCTTGCCTTCCGACTGGAAGGACGTCCAGCGTATGAAGCTCAGCAGGAGATAGAGCGGTCCGAAAAAAGAAAAAGCCAAAAACAAAAAATGGCCTGCCTAATAATGTGAGCCCATCAAGATTTACGATAATGGTCACTAAACGTGTATCTTTCACCTCTAACACGACCAGCCTGTGCTGTTGGTTCGCAAAACAGGGAGGATCTTTTGGGCCGCGATCGCGAACCAAAGATTGTGCGCGAGAGAGTTGTGCGAAAGGTAAGCGAATAGCGACCCGCAACAACACATAGAAACAACAGTGACGCGCGTCAGTGATGCTCAGCCAGCCGGACAGTTGGACAGAGAAGTGCCAAGAGACATGTGTCGAACAAGTGTTGGGAGCTACTGGACGACCTTCGTACGTACCAGCCGAGCCGGACGAAGGGAACGCGAGGCTGCCGTAAGTTCTGCCACTACGATCGTTTCAATCAAACACTCAATTTTCAGACGATTGGCGCTTAAGAGTCGTTACTTCCCGCGTATGTCTTTTTTTTGTTGTTGTTGCGTACTCTCGCTCGCACTCCCTTAACGGTCACATCACGGTAGAAGTGAAGCTGTATAATCAGCGATAATTCGGAATGGTAACGAATGTTTTCGCGCCAGCCCGCTGGGACGAACGGGACCAAAAGCTGGGGCCGTTTTGCTCCGGAAACGGGTGCTCGGGTTAAGAAGTTTAAGTCTTTTTAGACCACCTACATCGAGCCTGGACCTACTTTCATAAGGTACTGGAGAGAGAGAGAGAGAAAGAGTAAATGGAGGATAGGGATAAGGCTCTTAAAGGCGGTGAACTCCAACAGCAGGGAGTTTGAAGCAGCTCATTGTGGAGCGTGTTTACGAAGTGAGCTAATAATTCGATCAGTGTGATATCATTGCGGGCGATTATTGGGTACCAAAATGAGCCAAATTTTGCACTAACCTTGGCTACGGGGTACAGCAAATTTGACACTTTGCTTCGGTAGTTGCAAAGTGGCTTTTGGTTTGAGGATTAAGGGATTTTCTTTGCTATAAAGCTGTCTACTTAAGAGCTTAAACTTATCGCATAAAATCACTATAAACGTCCAGGGGGTGTACAAACTGTATTAAATAAATAGTCGAATTATAAGTATAATAAAACCCTTTTAAAATGGAAACTGTTGTGTTTGCTTGGTTTTATGTTGACTATTTACCTTGTACCATTTTCACGTTAAAGAGCACTTTAACAACCTCATTACATTTACTTAGTAGATCTATTGGCGAGATTAATTACACATCTAATCGCGATATTTCAATGAACTGCATTGATCTTCATCAGGCTCTTAAATCTCTAGTCTGGTTGCTGGTATTTACATAGGTTAAGATTTGTTTTATAAACATAATGCTGATTCCCGTGTTTATGACACTCGGTCGGTAATACGGTAGCAGTAAACTGAAGCTAAATTACGATGAGTTATGCAGAGGTACGTTAAATTGCAACACAGCTGCCGAGTTGCCGTAGTCTACCACCTAGACACACCATAAATTCGTGGCATCAACCCACACACAGCAGTGTCGGGTCGTGTGTAAATACAGTCGTCCGATAGCAGTCACCATCGTCGTCGCGACCACTTCAGAACGGTGCGAATTTATGGTACATTACTCCAGAAAAAAAGCACAGTAATTATTTATTTATTTCGGTATGGTTATTTTGCTTCCCGGTATGGCACGCACGCTGTACGCTGAACAACCGGTCTGCATCGGTTGCTCATCTTTCGTTCGGGTTTGGTTAAGTATTGCACCAGCAGTTTATCGAGTTTATCGAGCCGACGGCTGCATCTGTTGATAGTTTGTTTGATTAAATTCCTCGCTTTGCACCAATCCACCTTAAACTGGCCTTCCCTCCTAGAGACAAAACGGGTTCTGGTAGTGGACGCTTCTAACCTGTCTTTGCTGGGGTGGGCTACGCAATACGCTTACCAAAGACTGGGAACCAGCTTTGGCAGAAGCTTTCCGTAGCGGTGGTCGAGATCTTGGATTGTTCTTCTTTCTCGTAAATTGTGATGTTGGTCGGTGTCACTTTACAGTCAACCGGGATTATGTTACAATAGGCTGAACACTTTGGTATGGTGTTTCATGTTTCTTCACTATACGCTGTTCAAAGCTTTCTTAGATGGGCAATTCTGGTATGAAGTTGTTAGGACAATGTGATTTTAAAGAATTGAGATATTGTGTTGATGAGTGCGGTGCATATATAAACTGAATTTTACTATAGTAATACAAATTCTAAAATTACCAATGGGGAGGCTTGGATCAATTTGGATGCTATAGGATCTATTTGTTTAAAGTCTTTAATATCTTCAAGATATCTTATGACTACTCCTGGTTGTTAATTTAAATATGCTAGAGACTTTTAAGATTTATCACAAACAGTGCCACATTGGTTCCGGTACTGAGACTTGAGTTGGAATTTTTAGTTTTGGTTCAGGTATTCGATTCCGGTGGAAAGACTTTACATTTTTAAGCAAATTTATCGGGATGTTTTTTTTTATTGTGCAACAAACTGCATGAACATCAAGTACGGGACGTCAAGAACTTACTTCATTTGTCAGGAACACTCAGATAGGAAACACTCAGAGTAGTCTCTTATTCATATCAGTGCTAGAGAGGGCCATTTTTGACCCTTGAAACGAGGAGATCTCGAGAACTTATCTCTATAAGCTATTCTAGACTTGGGATATACTGGAGATTTGAACTCATCATATAGTTATTTACAAGAATATGAGGTAAGAGCTTATTTAAACTTTAGTTTTGTCAAAAAACCTGAAGAAGAATTCTCAGACGGTTTAGACATGAAAATGCTTCAGGATATAATTGAAGGTACCCTATTTACTTAACTCTACTTTCTCAAGAGGTGCCTTAATACCATTAATAGCTTTCGTTTCTAAGTTTACTCGTCATTATGGTCAGATGTGTACTGGATTCGATACTTGCTTCTGGCAAGTTAAGATCTGCGATGATATCATCTCGGTCACCAAGCAACGCCATGTTTCAAGATTGGAAGTGTCCCATTCGCCATATTGTAGACCTGTAACATGAAGCGCATTAAACACATCACAAGAATTCGGTGGGCTAGTCCCGACCTGCGAATGCCAGTCCAGCCGACCAAGCCCATCAGCTATTGTACTAAGTAAAGCAATCTTGTAACACATTTTTATATCTCAGCATAAAAACATCCTGTTAACACACTGTTCTTTTTCACACTCCTATCACGCCAAGCATTCAGCAGACAAACCAAAGTCCAAGGCATTGACATAAAACCACTAATTTATGGAACCATTCAAATCATCAATCAGCTGCAATAAATTTTTAACGAAATTGCTTTATAAAAAACAAAAACAAACCTCCTCCTGAAGAAACAAATCGCATTCACACATGCAGAAAAAGCCTTGGTCCCACCCGATATGCCTCCTTGTGTACATTCACTTCAGCATAATCCGTGCCCTACACACATCGCTTCCGAAGGCTACCGCGTGAAAGGAGGGAGAGATGCTGATAATCGGGTTCGGTGTTGTTTTTATCATTTTGTCAGCGTAAGGCTGCTCCCTTTTCTTGAGGATGGCCGAGATTTTGCGCTCGTTCTGCGAACTTTTAGCGCGAGGTTCACCAAATACGGCAAAAATTGAACGCTGCTCGTTTGCCACATGAAGCGGGATTAATGAGCTTTATCGCGGGTACAGTGGCTTCTCGTCGCGCAAAAGGTTGCTACCTGCGATAGGGATTGATTAATTACTCCGTGCCGTGGCGTTATCTGCGCGTGGCAGTTGTTTTACCAGCCGAGAGCGTTCAGTTGCATCCTTCTCAGACAGGTCTTCCTTCAGACCTGCAAAACGTCACACGTTCGATGAACGATGAGCGTGTCCTTTTGGGGGGAAGGTAAAAGGATGCCGTTTTGTTTGCTTACCGTTTCGCTACAAAACACCGTTCCGAGGCCCCCAAACATTAACCTTGCGATAAAGTTTGCTTAACGAAAGATCGCATCGGGTGATACAAAACGGGCTCCGATTAAGGCCTTAAAAAATCGCAACACCGCCAAGAAGGTTCACCGATTGACAAATGATTGATCTGGTTCAGTTACCGGGTGGAACGGTGTGTTTCCTGTCGCTGGGCATTTTTTTTCTCTTCCAATTACCATAGAAATCGCGTCCGAATGCGTTTTACACCGCCATGAGCCCAATTTATGGTTGCGTTTGTGCGGACGAACGCTTGTTTTTTGGAGCTGTTGAATAATCATTAAGTTGTCTCGCTTCTATAATGACACGATTATTTACGATACTCGATGAGAATGGGATCTGTGTTTTCTATGAGATAATCACTGTGAAGGAAATGTGATGGGAAAATGTTTAACTTCAAACATCAAGCATTAGGAGTTTCATAATAAATAAATAGTTTCGCTAATGTTGGGAACGCTTGGAGATAACGCTTACATGCTCCGAATGTTGCAATTTAACAAGTTATTAAGCTGATTTTATAACCATCTTGTTTTACAGAATCGTAAGCCTTATACGCCAAACCATGAGAATCAAAGTTAGTGAGCCATCATTTACTCCATTAAAGATCGTAAAGTTTGGACATCCTTCCTTGTTCGGGTGAATATGTTTGCATAAATATTCATGCATTTAATGAACTTCGCTTAATATTCGATGGCATAGGTCATTTGGACTCTTTGTTAGCTCTTTAAAACACACACACGCGCAGACGCTTATTAGAATGATTTTATCGATGGACTTCATTCATAATGAGATCATAACATCATCAAAATTCGATTTTAAACGATATCGTGCGCCTCTATACCATTCAACCGCTCGGAACACAAGGTCCCATAATTAAGACATTGGGATTTCTTCAGAACAAAAGTGAAAATCGATTTCAGTTAGAGTGTGACACGGTGTTTTGATTTGGCACACCGTTTGTTTTGGGCAGCAACGGCTTCCTTTCGTCCAGATTTGTCCCCCAAAACAAACGAGCTCCGGAAAGGGAACATCAATCTTTCGTGCGTTTTCTTAATGCCCGGTATATGGTAGAGTTTTTGCCAAATGTTAATAATGTCGCGAATTTGTGTCTCTGGATGGGTGATTTTTTATTTACTATGCTCCGAACGACCGATGGTTACGCTTGCTCAAGGAAGGGAATGTCCATGTGTTGATCGTTGGTACAGGCAAAAATAAGAACAGCAAGAACCTTGCAAACTTCACGCGCGAGGGAGAACAGGATCTTCAAGGACACAGGGGAGACTCTAAACGGCACCTTCCGAACTGGGCGCCGAATGATGAGGAACGCGTGGAAGATCGTCCGGGCAAATGGAGACAACTGGACAAGGTGCGCGAAAGACGGCACAACACTTACGCCGCGCTTGGCGTAAGCTAATGAGGCCGATCAGAATGGCCAAGTAGACGCCTCAAGTGAGCATTTTTCATTCTCCCTTTCCAATATCGCCGTCCCGATGTTCTAGAATTTACTCACCCGCTTTTGTTTTCATTCTCGGCCACAATGTTTCACCTAACTCTGATGATCGTTTTGACCGGTGGCTTCGATCGGTGGTTTTGGAACCTTTTGCTGGCGAGCGCGAGAGAACTTGATCCATTTTTCATCCGCCAGTGGCGACCTGTTTTGAAGCGCGCGTGCTTTGCAGTCGGTGGAGTCGGTTGGTACCTGATTATTGTCTTTTGTTGCTGCCGGCAAGCGTCACATATTCGATTGCGATCGGTTTCTTTGAACGAGTGATTGAAGGTTGAAACCATATGTAAATTAAGCGCACAGTAATGGAAAACAAAATTAGCTTAAGATTTGTTTTTGCAACATTTTATAGAAGAGCTTGAGAAAATGATGATAATATTATATCATTGAAGAAACCGACTCTCATTTACTTGAGGCTTGTAAATCACAATAAAGCGTGTAAAAATATCAGTAAAACTAATGAAATATTCCTTAACAAAAATGTTAAATATTCACGCAACTAAAATATTTATATATAAAATATTTCACACTTTATTTCTTTGTTTATAAATTGCTTCAAAATTATGAGATAAAATAGTTATATGATTTAAATATAAAGATAATTAAATTGTACAAATTTTACATCTTTTTGTTTGTGAAATAGTCAAGCAAATATATTTTTTTAAAATTTTTATTTCTTTGTTATATTTTCCCTGTGTTTAAAATGATTTGTTTTATTTTAAACAATTAAAAGGTAGGAAAAACTATTCAAATTTGCTTTGCTTGTTTAGTTTTACGATGTGGAGATGTCATTCCAGAAAACTTTAAATGAAAGATATTTAATAAAGTGTAATGATGGTTGATTATATTTATTTTATTGAGCTCTCTATTTTTTTTCCAATAGTTATTCTTTTGATACCCTCTTGACGCGTAGTCGCTAATACGTTCTTAAACAAAAATCTTTATCCTCCTGTTCCATAACCACCTTTTACGGTAATCTCAATTGCTTTCCCACCTACACACACAATCCATTGAATGTTCGGGTGCTTGTTAAAGATTAAAAGACACATTCGGTTCGTAGTTTTTTTCCCTGTCTGTTGCTGTGGTCATTCCTCTTTTGCATAGCTGCTGCATAGTGGCCTCCCAACGGTGTTTCCTACAAACCTTACCCGGCTCCATTTCAATGAAGCAATAATGTCAGCAAATGAATTCGTTTAGCCTGTTGCGGTTCGCACTTGGACAGTTTATGATGCTATCGGAAGAATTGAACGGTTATTGGTGTTTTGCCTCCAAATATAAAGCACACCTGTTTGTCAGGAGCTTTTTATAACTAAATTTGTTCGGCAGCAAGACAAAGACAATTAAAAGTAAAATGTTGTTTGTTGATAAATTTAAATAAAATCTTCAATTTAGTTGCTTTTATTTTGTAATGATTTCTTTATGACCTTGAGCTCTGTTCACGTTGCACAAACATTGTATTGAACTGTACGTTGAACGTCACCGATTTCAAACCCATCGTTCATCCATACCGATAAAACATGATACAACTTACATACTCACACCTTTAAAATAAGGAAAAACCATCCATCATTGTACTGTTGCGAAATGGTTTATTGCACGCACACTCTGCCCAAAGAAAAGCTTTTCGTGGAAGTGTATGAATGAAAGCTCGCCCGCTCGAGTAAAGGTGTGTTTGACAGTTCACTTAGTACCACCACACCTTTAGGTACGGACCGCATAGAAAAGTGCGTTTCCCACAACATCACCACCGTTGGTGGGAGGAAAGCGTTCATCGCCCGGTCCGATGCGATCCGTGTGTAGGTGCGTAACATTGAAACAGTTGCGATGCCCAGGACGTTGCCATCCTGCTCCAACAAATATGACGTCATATGATGGAAATGGTGCAATAAACTCAATCTAAATGATGGCTTTTCGAAGTGGAGGTCGGATGACAGGAAAGGTACTAAAGGGACACGCATCAATCCCATTAACCACAGCGATTCTCAGGACCCAGTGCGTAGGTGATGTAGGGCAGAAACGCAAAGAAAAGCGAAAAACAAACGGCAACAGTACGGTTAATGCTAATGTCAGGATGTGGCGCATGCTGGCCGGCGTTCGGTAGCGTTCGTTCTGGTTCTTGTGGCTGTTTTCGTGCCCTTGCTCGCGCCCTTCCTTGCGTCTCATCACTCCACCACGGAAAAGTTAATGCAACTCAAGCGATTAAAGCTCCGATTGCTCCGAAGTACCTTTGATATTTGCGCCTGTTTATTGAATAATATGCCAACGGCAGAATGTGTTTAGTAAAGCGAAGGTACCGCCAAACATATCATGGACGGTGGAAAAGGCCAATTCGCCTGTCGGTACAATAAATTTTCCACTGGCCGTGTAATGAGCAGCAAACGAATTGACTTTTGGCGAGATTAATTATTCATATGACGGACGAGTGTCTAAAGAAAAGAAGAAACGCTTTGTTTCTTTTCTCATACTTATACTTATACTTATACTTATACTTATACTTATACTTATACTTATACTTATACTTATACTTATACTTATACTTATACTTATACTTATACTTATACTTATACTTATACTCATACTTATACTTATACTTATACTTATACTTATACTTATACTTATACTTATACTTATACTTATACTTATACTTATACTTATACTTATACTTATACTTATACTTATACTTATACTTATACTTATACTTATACTTATACTTATACTTATACTTATACTTATACTTATACTTATACTTATACTTATACTTATACTTATACTTATAC
The DNA here is from genome assembly GCA_002091835.1 of Anopheles maculatus. Lineage (NCBI taxonomy): Eukaryota > Metazoa > Arthropoda > Insecta > Diptera > Culicidae > Anopheles > Anopheles maculatus. The sequence continues at coordinate 104,820 of KZ061991.1, forward strand.
TTATACTTATACTTATACTTATACTTATACTTATACTTATACTTATACTTATACTTATACTTATACTTATACTTATACTTATACTTATACTTATACTTATACTTATACTTATACTTATACTTATACTTATACTTATACTTATACTTATACTTATACTTATACTTATACTTATACTTATACTTATACTTATACTTATACTTATACTTATACTTATACTTATACTTATACTTATACTTATACTTATACTTATACTTATACTTATACTTATACTTATATTCATTTTTTTAATTGTTCTTGCTATTTTATAATTGTTCTCTCCATATTTTTATTCCTGTATTTTATTTCTTTACGTTTACCATGCTTTACTAATTATTTTTTAACATTCAACATTCGATTTTAAATTTAATTTTTACTTTTATTTATTCGGTCATATGTATAGTGAGTGTGGATAATTTCTTAAGCGAGAGGTCTGTCTGTTCGGTAACAACAACTTTTAAACTTGAACATACATAATTTATTTCCTCAGTTGCATTGTTTTGTAACCCGAGTTTCTCAATTTTACTTCTTTATTGTAGAAACGTTTTATTTAAGTTTTTTGTATATTTCATCATTTGATTTTTTTTTAATTGCATTTCTCATGTAAAACTACTTATACTTTTGTTTGCATTAATTCGTCTCTCATTTACATTGTCTTTCATTTTAAATTTTTCTAATTTTTCATTATTTTCCTAAGAATTACGACATTTCTTTACTGCTTTATTTAAAGTAAAATTGATTGTGTTATTTCTGTAATTTCTACCATACGTTTTTTTCAATTATTTTAAAATGTTTTCATTGTATTCCTATCTTTTTCAACGATTATTTTAAGTGGACCAATTTCTATTTCCTAAAATGCGTCTTTAAGCTTATTCCGACTAGCAGATTCAATTAATCGCTCCTCTTAAAGCCTTCGCAACTTTCGGCATCAAACACCTGCCGAAATTTGACCACTTCTTTTCCCAGTACAATCTCCACCCCTGTATGGAAATTATCGATTTTCCTTGGTGTTGGAATCGGAATACGTTGCTACCCGAACCGCGCTTAAAGCCCAAGGCGAAGGTCGGTGAGACTGTGCCGGCAAGTAGACGGAAGATCGATGGGAACGGTGGGATTTCGCTGCAAAAATACTACCACATGACGTCACACGTAGTAGAGATAGAAGACTCAGTGTGTCAGCTAGTGCTTGTTTCACACTCAAACGACGTAATCACTTTGTAGGGGAAAAACCCCATTGCTGCCGTAGGAGGTTAAGCTTTTCTCCAGTGTGTGAGTGTGGTACAGACGACCAGGCAGCTCCATCGGTCTAGAAAGTCAACCTACACCAGTGCAACACTTGTACGGGCTCATTACGGTCGTCATGGAGTTGATGATGGCGTACATTCGCCGTACGGCATGTTCGATCATGCTCCTACACGCACGTGCTTGCCCGAGTGGTAAAATCCCTCTGGGGACGCGTTGGTGCCCGTACACACAAACACACTTTTACCATCGCGCGGGTGTTTCGATTATCAATGACGTCAGCACGGAAAGAGGATGGAACGATATCGCCTTTCCATTCAGTTCCCTATTTTCCACGACCACACTTTAAGCCTCCATTTAGTGCTCGTCTGTCTTTTTTCCACGGAAACAGTTTGTGCTGCCAGAAGGTAAAACTTATCGTAATGATCTGTTTTTCCAACAATACGGTATCGCTTGCGGGTTGCGAAAATGCGTTTCCTTCTTCTATTCGTTCCGGTTCGGTTGAGGCTTTTAATTACAACACTTTTGCTGATGGTTTTATTATTGCAACCTCGGCAGGTTGAGCGAAACTTTTACCTTCCAAGCGAAGGATGGCTACCAGCAACTGCACGTGGTGCTTCTTGTTGCAGTCTAGGCAGGCTCGAGAGCGAGAAAATCGTCCACGTGGTGTAACAACAGTTTTGCAGATACGATCCGGGAGCAAATGCAGGGGAAAAGTTTTTCCTTGATGATTACGAATACGAAAACGGAACCATGCTTCTGGACGGTGTTATGACGATTGGGTTACGTGGTTGGTATCATTAGGGAAGGATTCATGATGTTGATATACGAAAATTGAGTGCAAAAACAAGGGTATGCAACAGCGCGCGATGTGTTTATCGATGTCCGTCGCGTTCCTGAGCGTCCTTGTGGAACTCTTAGTGCGGGTGTTTTGCCTGCTGACGGAGTCGTTGTCGCCGCGTGCACCCTGCCTAGAATGTGGCGTGAGGTGTGATGTTTTTTCGGGGTGTCAAGCTGCTACATAAGTAAGTTACCTAATCGTTGGATAACGGAGTGGCGTTGGTGACGAACTTGTGGGTCGCCGATGTTGGACTAGAGTTGTTAGATATTGTGAGTTTGTGAGATATCAATTTATTGTTGGAAAAGCTGTAGTTTGACTAGCGATATGACTTGAAGAATGCTATTTTAATTTTGTCCTAAAACTCATTCTGCCTTTCTTCTTGTATACGAGATGAACAGACCTATCCACGACGTAAGTAACGTACCTCGTCATTAAAGCCATTGCATCGGGTGTCGGAACCCAGCCACTCACAGGACCTGCGATTAGCGGAAAGAAAGAAAAAAACATAACGAAACACAAACTAACCACCATTATGACTTAGGGCTTTTCATCATGTAACCGATGACCTTCGCGTTGGCCACGAAACATATCTTACCGGTCTGCCTACTCCTTGGCACGTCTTGGCACACCCGCAGTTGCATTTTTAGGTGGATCGCCATGAAAACTCCGACGGCGCTACCCACTTTTATAGATTGCCGGTCGCCGCTCGGCAATCGTTACCGTACACGATGCAGATATGGGTGTGCAATTTTATGGGTCTTGATGTCGAACAACTTGCTACAAATGTGGAGAGAAAGAGCGAGAGAGAGAGAGAGAGATACTGTACATTGAAATGGAGTGCTGATAGCATAAATTCTTCAGAGTTAAATTAGATTGCGTTGTACGATGTTGAGGCCCTAGATAGGAAGTTGTTTAGTGTATCTTTGTGTTATTTAAATAAAAATGTATAAATAGCTTTTAAGACTAGTTTACTAATTTTATCTCGAAAATCTCTTTCACAAATCATAACTAACCTGCCCTATTTTAGTAAGGATTTTCTTTGGTAACCTTTCACATAAATGCAGGACATGTAACAGCACCCTGAAAGCATGTCTTCTGTTAAGTATTTTATAACTCACCGTTTTTGGTTTTCGCCTTTCCCACACTTTCCCCATACATAGCTCACCCATCTCAATTATTCTTGTTGGTCACACTTTTCCAAAACCTTATGTCACAATGGGACAAAAGTTTGTTCTAAGCGTTGGTCAAATCACGCCACCTCACAACCGTATGGTATTTCCGTACCCAGCGTCCAGAAATAACGCCATAACGCCTGCCAGCTATAATAAACATTACGAACAGTATTCTGGTTACTCTGTTCTGTTTTTTTTGTTGTTGTAAAGTTTTTCTTTCGCTTTGTTTTTCGTTAACAACAGAAACGTTTGTAAGGTTTTTGTGTGTTTGTGGAAAACTTTATCATCCCGTGAGCTGCGCATCATGCGAGCCGTGATGAAGTTGTGATGATGAAATAGCTTTCATAATCGTGCACACAACTATCCCGAAACCGCACGTTTATGGTGTAATTTTCACGGGAAAGGGTGGTTAACAGAACTTTCTAGTAGAATGGTATGTGTTCTAAAAATAATGTAGGCACAATGATATAATAAAACAATGGTGGGTTTCTTCTTAGACTCGAATATTTTCTTTTATAAAAAATGTTACATTTATAAATACGTGAGAATATTTGCCTAGCCCTAGTTTTCTGTAGTTCCATTATAAGAGCTTTCTTGTTGTACATCGTCCAAAATGGTGCCTTCTGATTTCATACTTCCGTTATGGTAAATGAATGAGTTACCAGTTTTTCTGTCCGCGTCAGAACTTCAAACGAGGCTTTTGAAAAGCTTGAAATATCCTGCAAAACAGCTACATGAAGTTAAGTTGGGAAGCTATTTATAGCTCCGTTCTCGTCGGTACGATACGACGGTTCGCCAATTGACCGCACGGCGAAGCAGATGATATGTTCCGGTTGCATTCGGCCTGCTGTACGTCATTGACGGGCCCCGATCCAAGGAGTGTAACCAGCACACACGCACACGCAGACACGATGCATTCCGTAAGACAAACCACCACCGAGCACATGACGGCAAAGCGATACCACTTCCGGGGTGCATAAGCGAGGAGCTGTCACTTGACTCGGTCCGTCGGAGAACTGTTTGTGTGCGGTTTTTCGGTCTGATGTCACTGCCGGGTGTATCGCGGCAAAAAGGCACAACTTTTACCATCCCACCGAGTGGCGCCCGAGTGGGCTGGGAAGTTGTAAACATCAACTCCCCTATCCAACCTATCCACGATGTTTGTGTTTTTTGTGTTCCTGTTTCTGGCTCGGAACCGGCGGAGGAACTGGAAATCGAAAATGGTACGGAATTGTTTGCGTCATTGGTGAAAATTTTATTTCAATCAGAGCCCTCGGTAATGAACTGCAGGAAGTTCGATTGCACAGTGTGGCTAAAGTGTATAATTAGAACAGTGTTTGTGCAGCTTTCTGTGCTGCACCGAACGGTGGAAGTTTGTTTCAATTCATAATGAACCGGTTATTTGTGGGAAAAAGGGGCCACGGAAGGATAAATTAATCGCGAAACGGCGTAACAATGTGGTTGAACCGTTGCGTCATGATGATGATTGGAGTAGTCAATTATTGTGCGTTTTGTGATTGATATATTGCGATGTTTCACCATGATCTTTCAATTTATGACAGATTGTACGATACAAGACCGAAGTATAAAGGTTGTAAATTAATTGAAATAAATAAAAACAAATCTTATAGCTCCCGAATTACTGGGAGAGACCCAAAGGTCTAGTTGACCAAAAGAGCCAGTAACTAACTTATAAAACTGGAAAACGTAATCAAGAAGACATAACAACAGAACAAATAAAATTGTGGTGGGATCATATTTGGGTAGTATATGATGAGCTTGAGAAGCGGGATATTAGGAGACCTCGAATGAAAATGTGAAACATCAAATCTAAAATTGTATTTTTGACGAACAAAGCTTATCGAAATACAGTTTTTAATTTTTGGTGGGATCCCCTTTAGGTTGTCTATAATGAACTTGTTAACAAATAACATTCGGGTGGGATCCTCTTCAAGTTGTGTAGTATGAGCATAATACTTGTTTCTATTTTGAAACATGTGGTGGGATCATCTTCAGGTTGTGTTTCATGATTAATATGTCACTCTTAATCTAACATTGGGGCGGCCCGGTGGTGTATACGATAGCGGCGCCGATCCTCACACGGTAGGACCGGGGTTCGAATCCCGGCGGACCGCCTCCCCGTACGCAGGACTGACTATCCAGCTACGGGTAAAAACTAAGTCACAGAGAGCTAGCAATAGCAGGCCAAGACCTCACGAGGTTGTAGTGCCAAAGAAGAAGAAGAAGAATCTAACACATCAATTTTCTAGATCCTTTCCCATGAATTAAGAGAATCGTGCATAAGCAGTCAGCAGTAACTAGCATCCTTCAGAGAAAACAAAAAAAAACAAATCGTGCTTCCAAATGTCACCACCAAACAATAGAACAACTAGCATGAATGGAAAAACGTTTCTAGAACTACCGTACAAGTGCACAACAACAAAAAACCGGTGCGAACGGTGTTTGTTTCCTTATGCAATGCACTTGTCGCGTGGTTTTGTTATGTCCGTTACCGGCTCAGGCGTATACGCACAAGAAGTTGTGATGCCAGCAGTTTGCAAACCAACAACCTTAGCCCAAAACACGTTCGTAATGAGCCAAAAGGACGCTGGACCGCAAGGAAGGAAGTGGAAACCCGGTGGAAAATGTGGAAATGATATAATAGTTACATTCATTTTCATACCAGGCAATGGTATGGAAATAGCCAACAGGCGAATACCACCGGGGGGAAAGGTTTTTCATCTGTTTTTAGAAACAGGTTCTGCATCCAATTTCCACGTTGTACGATTTCTATTCGGCTAAATGTCAGTTTATTCACCCTTCCGAAGGGTGACGGAAAAATTCAAATTTAGCGGTGGTTTAAAACCAAATTTTCCGGATTTTCTACATAAATTTGTGTGTCTTGGAGCGTCCGGTTGAAGTGGTGTTTTCTTTGGAAGCGTTTGGTCTTTTAAAGGATGTCCCAAGAATAAGCATACAAAGGTATCGATCGGACCCACAAGTATTCGTCACCGTTGCAATCGGTTTTCCTTCATGGTCAAGTTCAATGCAGCTACCAAGGGGTGGAACAAACTTACACGGTCCTCAATTGCAACCCCTAAGGTGTGACGGAATGTGTCCTGCAGAAGAGGGGAAGGACATAAGGGCAAATCAATTTTTCCATTTGGCGGGTGAGCCTCGGTGCGCATGTCCACGGTTCAGGAAAAGTATGAATGAATTTTCGCTTTTGGAGCAGGTGTGGTGAAGCTGACCGAAAACCGGGGCTGGCATTTGGGGTGTACCGAGGAACCCATTTTACTCACTCACATCAAGCACACACACAGGCACGCAGGTGGAGTGACACGTGAATCCACGCCCGCGGCAAAGAAAAGCTAGGGAAAACTTGGTGGTAGCGAATGGGTGGGAACGATTTTTCTCACGGCTGGCTCACCCGGTCCGTGACGTCATTAATACGGAAAGCCCTTTCCGCACAAGGCATCCGTTTAGCCGTTGGTTCGGACCGGTTGTATAGGGTGGTCTCGCTTGTTCGCACACTGCGAACCGCCCGCGAGCAGCACTATCCGTGACGTCACCGTTGACGAACGTTCGTCGTTCGTAGCGTTCGTAAGATGAGATGAGCGCGTGAGAAGGGAGCATAAGACTCAGCTGCTGTTTGTGGAGATGGTACGGTGAGAGTAACTGCACCGTGAGAGGAACATGAAGTGACGACACACATGAAGTCGTGCTTGGCAGAGGGCGGGTGGCGGTAAAGGGCTACAACGAAAGGCGCGAAGGTCGCTCGCTTGGGGCTCAGCAGATTCGCGCTTGCGGAAGGTTAGGATCGCACGGTAGTGAGATGCGTCGCATAGTGAGACTGAGCGAGTGTGAGCAAGAACGCGCCTACGAGAGAGCGAGAGTGTGCGCGCGAGTTTGGAGCGTTTGGGGAGCGTGAGGGAACCGTGGAGCAGTCGTTGGACGAACGTCTTTTGCCGTGTGTACGCGATATACTAGCCTGCGCTGGGACGACCAAATCTTCAGTCACGCTGAAGGCGCCCTATGGAGCAGAGTGTATTTTTGGGGAACGGGTTTTTTCGCGCTCTTCGGTTGAGATTTTGCGGTACGATTTCGGAACCACACAATCCGTGCTGGTGCGTGCATTATCGGGAAGAAAGTGAGTGTTGATAAGCGTTCGTTTTCGTGTAGTGTTTAATCTTATATCCAGGAACAGTTCTTGAGGCGATATGGTGAAGATCTAGAAACTAGAACCACAAACAAGACCATCTCAAAATCTTCATCCAACGTGTGCCGTGCTGTGTCCAACATGTGCCGAACGGAAGAACCCAATGCTAGTGGATCAACCGGTTTTTTCTGTTTGGGAATTATTCTTTGTGAAGTTGTGCACAGTTCGAGGACTCTTCGACCAACAACGAGTGTGTGCGAACAGTGGTGAATGAAAGTGAGAGTGACCAAGAGCCGTTCCTTGTGTCTTGTGTGGCGTTATCGAAGGTTTAAGATATCAGAAAACGATAAAGTGTGAAAGAAATAAGTGCCCCAAGGTGTACTGATTAACTCTTTGTCGCTTTTTTTTGTTGGGTTCGCCGGCAGAAGGATCCAGGTCACCGGGACACAGCATCCAGAGGTGATGCTAGTGAACGAAAGCGAAAGTGAGCAAGTGAGCCGGCGCGTTCGAGTGAGGGTGAAAGTGAACCGAAATCTTTAGGTCGGTGTCTCGGTCGGTGGAGTCAGTGAGACTAAGGTCCTTTTTTATTCCTCACATACACACACACACACACGGACTCACTTGTATTATCAGGGAATGTGTGAGAATTTGAAAACGAACCAGAATTCATCCAGCAGCTGACAATGCTGTAGTGCTGTGATTAATGGGTGGGGATCAGTGTGGGGTTAGTAGTAGTGGTTGAGGTACACCTTATTTCCCGCCCATTCGAGATATCCCAGATACACACATCTACACGATCGTTTGGATGTGCGGGAAACACTCTCGCTCTCACTCGGACACACTTTGCAGCATCCAGCATCTTGAGATCGTCGGCGGGGGGTTGCGAACTGTTGGTTGTCGTCTGTTGGGAGAGTTCGGCATCTTCACACGGATTCGTACCTCTGGGGCTGCTCTCGTACGGAAGAAGCGCACACACGAGAGCGCACCGTTGATGAAGTGAGTGAAGCGTGTTTTGGCGAATTCCCCTTTTTCTTGACTCCGACTCCGATCGTGATCGATCGAGCCTGTTTAGTGAGTGAGAGTGAGACTGCGTGTGTGTGTGTTTGTGGAGCTAGCGTGAAGGATGAACCTGGTGCGATCGGATTGGGTTTAGCGTATCGACGAGCCCGCACTTTCTCACCAGTCGTCGTAGGTGGACTGTTCGGATGGATCGGTAACGGATCGTGTAGTTTATCAGCGCGCTCAGTGCATCCCGGCGAGCGAACGTGTGCGAATCGTGCAATCCGTGTTCCGTTCGAAAAGCCGTTCAATGTGGATTCTTGGTGGTAATTAATGTGTGGTCTTCCTATTCCTTCTCAAGCTCGGTGTGTGTCTGTTGAATTAGTAATGCTTTAACATCAAGTGACCAATATTATAATGTGCAGTTTATAACGCGAAAGTGCTTGGACATTGGCATTTGGGGTGTACCGAGGAACCCATTTTACTCACTCACATCAAGCACACACACAGGCACGCAGGTGGAGTGACACGTGAATCCACGCCCGCGGCAAAGAAAAGCTAGGGAAAACTTGGTGGTAGCGAATGGGTGGGAACGATTTTTCTCACGGCTGGCTCACCCGGTCCGTGACGTCATTAATACGGAAAGCCCTTTCCGCACAAGGCATCCGTTTAGCCGTTGGTTCGGACCGGTTGTATAGGGTGGTCTCGCTTGTTCGCACACTGCGAACCGCCCGCGAGCAGCACTATCCGTGACGTCACCGTTGACGAACGTTCGTCGTTCGTAGCGTTCGTAAGATGAGATGAGCGCGTGAGAAGGGAGCATAAGACTCAGCTGCTGTTTGTGGAGATGGTACGGTGAGAGTAACTGCACCGTGAGAGGAACATGAAGTGACGACACACATGAAGTCGTGCTTGGCAGAGGGCGGGTGGCGGTAAAGGGCTACAACGAAAGGCGCGAAGGTCGCTCGCTTGGGGCTCAGCAGATTCGCGCTTGCGGAAGGTTAGGATCGCACGGTAGTGAGATGCGTCGCATAGTGAGACTGAGCGAGTGTGAGCAAGAACGCGCCTACGAGAGAGCGAGAGTGTGCGCGCGAGTTTGGAGCGTTTGGGGAGCGTGAGGGAACCGTGGAGCAGTCGTTGGACGAACGTCTTTTGCCGTGTGTACGCGATATACTAGCCTGCGCTGGGACGACCAAATCTTCAGTCACGCTGAAGGCGCCCTATGGAGCAGAGTGTATTTTTGGGGAACGGGTTTTTTCGCGCTCTTCGGTTGAGATTTTGCGGTACGATTTCGGAACCACACAATCCGTGCTGGTGCGTGCAGTATCGGGAAGAAAGTGAGTGTTGATAAGCGTTCGTTTTTGTGTAGTGTTTAATCCTATATCCAGGGACAGTTCTTGAGGCCATATGGTGAAAATCTAGAAACTAGAACCACAAACAAGACCATCTCAAAATCTTCATCCAACATGTGCCGTGCTGTGTTCAACATGTGCCGAACGGAAGAACCCAATGCTAGTGGATCAACCGGTTTTTTCTGTTTTGGGAATTATTCTTTGTGAAGTTGTGCACAGTTCGAGGACTCTTGGACCAACAACGAGTGTGTGCGAAATTGCGATTCCCAGCGCGCGCGCGTGTGTTTGTAAAGTCACTGCGTCCGATAACGCGTTGGCCGGTGTCTTGTCCGGAAGTTGTCCGGAGCAAATCGTTCGCCCCTTTTTTTTGCTTTGCCAGATAGGAAGTGGACCAACGCCAAAGCAAAAAGCAACCCCTACGCGATTCGCCATTCCGGTGGTTGCCCCGGTACCGCAGGCTCGAGGACATGCGAACCCGGCTGGCTTCGCTGATCGTCGTGAAACAGGAGCCACTGTCGGCCACATCACCACCACCACTACCGCCACCACCATCGCTACTACCACCCGCCCATCCCCTGTCCGGTTCCTCGTCCTTGTCGTCCTTTTCGTCGGTCTCGCTGTCGTCCTGCTCGTCGTCGTCCGGTAGCTCGTCGTCGTCGTCGTCGTCGCCACCGTCCAGTCTATTCCGGTCGTCGCTCGTCGTTGCGGATGGGCACTGCGACGGGTTGCAGTGCTATGGCAGCTTCGGTCCCGTTGCCGGTACGATCGAAGTGAAGCACAGCAGCCGACCGACCGACGGGCTGCCGCAGTATTACTGCGAACGGAATGGCCATGGTTACGGACCGCACCCGCGCGAGTCCGGCGGTGGCGATCTGAACAACAATGATCCGTCCAGCGAGGAGTTTGATTATTTTGACGAGAAAAAGTGTATGTATTATTTTGAGAGTTCGGCATCTTCACACGGATTCGTACCTCTGGGGCTGCTCTCGTACGGAAGAAGCGCACACACGAGAGCGCACCGTTGATGAAGTGAGTGAAGCGTGTTTTGGCGAATTCCCCTTTTTCTTGACTCCGACTCCGATCGTGATCGATCGAGCCTGTTTAGTGAGTGAGAGTGAGACTGTGTGTGTGTGTTTGTGGAGCTAGCGTGAAGGATGAACCTGGTGCGATCGGATTGGGTTTAGCGTATCGACGAGCCCGCACTTTCTCACCAGTCGTCGTAGGTGGACTGTTCGGATGGATCGGTAACGGATCGTGTAGTTTATCAGCGCGCTCAGTGCATCCCGGCGAGCGAACGTGTGCGAATCGTGCAATCCGTGTTCCGTTCGAAAAGCCGTTCAATGTGGATTCTTGGTGGTAATTAATTTGTAGTCTTCCTATTCCTTCTTAAGCTCGGTGTGTGTCTGTTGAATTAGTAATGCTTTAACATCAAGTGACCAATATTATAATGTGCAGTTTATAACGCGAAAGTGCTTGGACATTAAGAAATAAACAAGAGACTCTATCTTCTGAGATGCACCCATTGCCAAACTCTGAAGAAAATATATGAAAGTGGCCAGTGTACAGTGAAGGAAAACAATTTGCCTCAGTTTCGGGGAGCTTCAGTGCCGTGGCCCTTCTGTTCTTCTGTCGTCTTTATCGAGCACCGCCAGCGTGTGCGTTGAATGTACCGTGCCGTCCGTGCCCGTGATTGACCACCGTCCGCGAATTCGTCCGTCGATTCCGGCCGCGGTCAAGCCCAGTGTCACATTCGTACTGGAGGAGGAACACGAACAGCACCGGAGGGTCCTCGAACCTTCACGCGGTCAAGCCGAGTGTCACATTCGTACTGGAGGAGGAACACGAACAGCACCGGAGGGTCCTCGAACCTTCAGCAGGTTCGTTCTACTCGCTGTTTGTTGTCGCTGTTTGTTGCCGCTGCTATCTGCCAGCCTGTCTGCCTGAGGCCTTGGCCGTTTGCATCCTTTGCCGCTTTCTCAGATTATCATCCGGTGCATGTAAGCTGCCGTAGTAGTATGCTTTCGATATGTGATGTGTGTGTGTTTTTTATCTTTAGTTTACTATTTTTAAGAGGACGTATAAAACCGTATCTTGTTGGAGAATTTTATTTCTGTCGGTGGACTTTCAACAGTGCCCTAAGCTCGTATTCTACAACTATTTCAATCTCTTCTCATTATATCCTTCCAATCGCTTAGTGTTTGCTTGTGTGTAGCTATATCTCAGTGTGTGTGTGTGTGACTATGTTAGCGTATCAGTGTTTGATGTGTGTTTGTACAAGTGTTGCCGTTTTTCCGTTGAGACCCAATTCAGTTTTCATTCCTTACAACTTCCTCGCTTATTTATGAAAAATCTACTGCAATGAGCGTTCACATTTGTACAATTGTTTCGTTGGAAGCATACATCGGCTACTATTTTGAGTTCTTTCACGTATGAAAGCTAAAATTTTGCGATAGTGGAATGTGACACTGTAATAAGAGTGCCTTTTCAAATAGCAGAATTTCAATGTAAAGGTTCAGTAGCGTATGAATGTACATCAGGTATTAAAATAGCAAACTAGTGCAGCTGTGCAATGACTGTAAAGTGAAAAAGTAAACCTTCCGATACGGTACGAAAAGAAAAACAAGGAAGCGCAACCCTTACTTAATTGATTAGAAATAAATTGCGATTCCCAGCGCGCGCGTGTGTGTTTGTAAAGTCACTGCGTCCGATAACGCGTTGGCCGGTGTCTTGTCCGGAAGTTGTCCGGAGCAAATCGTTCGCCCCTTTTTTTTGCTTTGCCAGATAGGAAGTGGACCAACGCCAAAGCAAAAAGCAACCCCTACGCGATTCGCCATTCCGGTGGTTGCCCCGGTACCGCAGGCTCGAGGACATGCGAACCCGGCTGGCTTCGCTGATCGTCGTGAAACAGGAGCCACTGTCGGCCACATCACCACCACCACTACCGCCACCACCATCGCTACTACCACCCGCCCATCCCCTGTCCGGTTCCTCGTCCTTGTCGTCCTTTTCGTCGGTCTCGCTGTCGTCCTGCTCGTCGTCGTCCGGTAGCTCGTCGTCGTCGTCGTCGTCGCCACCGTCCAGTCTATTCCGGTCGTCGCTCGTCGTTGCGGATGGGCACTGCGACGGGTTGCAGTGCTATGGCAGCTTCGGTCCCGTTGCCGGTACGATCGAAGTGAAGCACAGCAGCCGACCGACCGACGGGCTGCCGCAGTATTACTGCGAACGGAATGGCCATGGTTACGGACCGCACCCGCGCGAGTCCGGCGGTGGCGATCTGAACAACAATGATCCGTCCAGCGAGGAGTTTGATTATTTTGACGAGAAAAAGTGTATGTATTATTTTGTTTTATTTTATGCTTTTTTTAAGTGTTTGGGAAGTGGTATGTCTGTTATAATTTAATGTCATTAGAAGGTTCGTTGTAACGATAAAGTTCATGTGTTATAATTGGGAAGTAAATGTGGTTGTTAAATCGTTAAACGTTTTGATATTTAATTTGGATTTTAATGTTTAAAATTTACGTAGTTTTGTTCTAAGATATCTGTTACATGTTGCATGCAAGATAAAAGTGTGTCTCTTGTGATCCTTTACAGTCACATAAATCACTATCGAGAGTCAATCAATTTCCTCTAGTGTAGGGTAAATATGATTCAGATTCACGAATCTGAATGAATTTTTAAACTGAATGAATGACTCTGAACTTCTATTATAAAAATTCATGAATCCCCAAAGATTCATGAATCCTGAACGATCCCCCCGGTCCAAATCCAAGAGGGCTTCGTAGTTGAAGGCGCTTCGCAAGAAGGCTTTAGCACCCTTTGGGAATCTCAGAATCAGATTCTTTGGGGATTCATGAATCTTTGGGGAATCTTTAGGGAGTCGACTCATGAATTGAATGACTCTTCACTGAAGATTCATGTGAATGACTCTTTTGATAAGACTCATTAAGCACAAATATCAATTTCCTCTATCAATTTAAGCTAGTAATAAAAATAACGAGCGTGTTGTACGCGGACATCCAAAAATAATCTACCTCCGGACAGGTTCGATCCCTTCTCGATCTTCACCCTAATTCCGACACATGTTTGCACATCGCTCCGAATTCGCATCCGAGTCGCATCACTCCGCGCAAAACTCCAACCTTGTCAATCAAGCGACGAGCAGCGTGTTTGGCACGATCGCGCAAAGCGTTACGCCGTTTGGGATTTTTCCAAAACTTTCTTCCTCGCAAAACCTGTCAATTTGGGACCGGTTGATGTGCGTACGGCCAATTTGTAAGCGCACTCGGGGGTTCGTGGATGCTACACCGACGCAAATTAATTACACCGGCGAACGAAGTGGAAATCTCCATCAGGGACGGCATAGCGCCGGCCCAACAGCAACAGGAAACTTCGCACGCACCCACACAGCGCCCAGGCATGCCAGGTATCATGTCATCGGCTAATTTGATCCGTGAACGCCAACCTGGACTGGGCCAGCACCATGTCAACCTTCGCTCAAAGTGGCTACAAACCGTGACAGAATGATCCTCCTTTTGGATGGTGTCACACACACACACACACCAGCATGTAGTGCGGAATTTAATCATCTTTTCGCCACTATTCTTCCTAGTTTTGGGGGGGTGGTTGATCGTGGCCGAAATCCCGTCGGATGGGTTGAATTTAGAAACCCGGAAGTTGTGTGTTCCAAAGCGCCATACACTACGCCAGGAGTACTGACTTTATCTCTATGCTTGAGCTAGAATTTGATCGACCCATAGGAACGTTTCCTCCTACGGGATAGCTCTAATTAGTCGAACCGCAATTGCGTGGAACTTGTTGGCCACCGTGCTGGCACAGAATTGCACCGATCGAGCATGTGCCGCGTTGTACTAAAAGGAACCAGATTTCTGATTACCGAAATAAACCATTTCTCTTCCTAATTGTATGTCTTCTTGGACGTACGCTTGTCTCAATTCGTAGTACAGTTTGGACGTGATAAAAAAGTAAGCGATTCGATTCCGAACCACTGCAAATACCAAACATTGCGCAATCCACAAAACACCGTACGTACGCCATTAACCTTACGCGATTATTAATTAAATCCCTATATCCAAACCACCACGCAAATTTGGTCCCAATTGTGTCCCGAAAGGTGAGTCGGTTGGTTGGGTTGATTGCGGCAAAAATAGACCCGATCCGTACACCGAACACCGACGCGATCGCGATCATTAACGATCGCACACAATAAATACATCATAGCTAAATCTCTTGGAGCAGTTGGAGCGCGCACCGTGATGGCTGATAAATATCACCCGGTCAGCGAAAAATAGCCCCCCGAATCCGCAAAAGTGCAACCTTATCCATTCTCCTAAAGGCCTAAAGTACAATTCACGTGCGTTTGTTTGGCGATGCGTGTGACATTTTCGATGCCGCGCCCTTCGAAGGGCTGACGGATCGGCCGGGTTCTGCCGCTGCCTGACGGACGGACGACGACGTACACGCACGCGGTGGCACGCGCTCAGTGTGTCAGGGTGCAATTGTACAGAATCGGTAGCAACCTGTGTTGGGAGCTGGGTCTTGCACCAGGTTTTTTTTTCGCACGCAACGATCAACACTGTCAGCAGAGGCATTATTAAGCTATTTGCTCTTTCGATACCGATCTAAATCATCGCCGGCCGAAATATCAAACTCCGAAAAGTCACAACAAGCATTTCGGTAGCAGGTCCTTCCCTACTAGTCAAGAGGTACGGTGCCTTCCCCTGAAAACCTGTCGAGTGATGTATGGACGATGGAATGAACGGACCGCCACGCACCAAGATTGGTGGCCGGTGTCAACGAGATACACCGTACCAAGCGTTCCATCAGACATTCTTGTTCGGTTCCTCTAAATTCCTTGGCGCCCCAAAATCCTCAGGCTCTAAAGTTCGCGATCTATGAATTACCTTACGGCTGGTCTATACATCAAAACCTCTAAGCGCGCGTCTCCTGAAGACACTGCTTTCTTTGGGTCTTTGGGTCGCGTGGTTCTTACGCGTTTGTTACCACCGCTCCTGTAGGGAGTGTTGTCGAAGAGAATTTAAGCGCCACCGTATGCGTCGACCATTGCATCCCCCCCATATGTCAGAAGCCATGTCATAAATGTCCAAATCGGTCCCTCGGCACGAACTAATTGCGAACCACGAGTGATGCCGCCCGGCGCCCAGCTTATGTGATCGGTGTTTTTTTCGATTGCCCAAACAGGGCCATGCGTGTGCGTGTACCATGCGTGTACCGCGGTACTGTTTAATTGATGTGCAAAGCTGCAAACCTGCGCCTCACGCAAATCTGATTCTAACACGATCGTCGCGAAAGAACCCCGATGCCGGCTAATCCTGGCCGGGTCCCTACCACTAATTATTGCCATTAATGTCATCGAAACAATCAACGCACCCGTGTTAACATCGGGCCTGCGAATACGGTGCAAGTGATCGGGGCGCCATCAGCAAACCGTTCACCGTGTCCCGTATCGGTGGCGCATGATTGGCGCTAATGGTCAGAAAAAGGTCTGCCTAATAACAGTTCCCCATCATGGGGGGAACTGTTAGAGAGCAGAGGCGAAGGTCTAGTGAGGGAAGCTGATTCGCCAAAGACATATGATCCCTAGCAGAACCGTTTGACTGGTGCAATTATTTATCCTGTTCGGTGCATGTGCCGCGAAGGTGCCCGATTAGAATGATGGCGCTGGCGCCAGGGAAGAATTTTAATCTCATTATTAAGTGGATTAAGTATGGACGTTTCTTTCGGGGGATAAGATGGATGGGATCATGGGAAAAAGGGAATCGGTTAGGAGGATTTGGATAAAGAAATATGACTTATGGAGACCTATGGAAGGAACTGGTGGAATATGTGGTTTTGGTTAATACCTTTTGAGAGTCTAATAGTACATTTAGTAATCGTTATAAAATGTTACTCGAAAGGAGCAATAACATCGAATCTTCCTTACTTTAGACGGATATTAATGGGCGTAAATGCTATAAATGATTCGTGTAAAATGACAGTAGAAGTCTGCTATACTATTTCTAGTTTTGATCCTGATGGATTCTTGCCACTATTTGATGACTTTATAGCATATAAACTAACTAAACTGACAAGTCAACAATGATGCCAAGCGTGTTATGCCAGAGATATTCTATTCTTATCTGTTACGATCCTAGTATCGTCTCACCCTGCTCGTTTTATACCAAGATTATTGGAGTATTGGTTGTCAAAAACTTGAGAAGAACGTTGCTATAAAATAACCTCAAGAAGTCTGTGGCTGTCATGTTTGGATTCTGGATAGATTTTGACGTTGTACCTAGTTGTTTGAACAGTATAAATGCTTATAACAAGATACTGATGCAAATATTGGCAATTTATTTTCCTTTTTTACTTGACTAAAATGGAATTCTATGCTATAAAAACTGGGATTCTGGATAGATTTTGACGTTGTACCTAGTTGTTTGAACAGTATAAATGCTTATAACAAGATACTGATGCAAATATTGGCAATTTATTTTCCTTTTTTACTTGACTAAAATGGAATTCTATGCTATAAAAACTGGCTATAAACTGTGGATCAGTAGTCTTAAACCAACATCTCATTCTTGTTGAAGCCTCAATATTTATCCATATGCATGCTATGAAATGCTGATCAGAATTTTGATAATTCTTAGACGACTTCAACCCATCTCACTACAAAAAAGGCCGTTGAACCGCTACTTTCTCTTTCAGCACTCACACCGCAATCCCCAACACATAGTGCTGATAGTGCGAGGGTTTTCGGCAAGAAGTCGTTCTATTAAAATGATTTTCTATTATTACCGCACATTGACCCGCTGCTCCCTTCCAAAAACACCTCCCTTGCGTTCCCCTGCTTGCCTGCCTTGCCAGTAGGACGGTTCTCAGGGCCTCGGTTGATATTGTTTGCATGAACCGTGCAATATAGCGCCCCAAAAAATCTACCAAAAACGCAAAGGCGATATGCGCTTTCCCTTTGGCCCGATTTAAGAGCGCGCGCGCGCTCGCATCGGTAGTAGAACTTGCGATCCCTTCCTAACACGTCATGTGGTGCGTGCCGTTGCTTTCCCTGAGCTGCTACCACCATCAGCTTCCGACGAGTGGAAACCCGTAGACCCGTGCGTACAGATCACACCAGAGCGTGTGTAGCGAGAGTGCTGTAGGGCCGTATGCACCGATACCGACGCGATCACAGTCAACAACAACAACAAATGCCCACTTATTTATATCAAAGTATCATAAATCTTTGCACTTACATACTTGTTTCGCCGTTTCGCCGGCTGGTGGCCCATGGTTCCATCGACTACCCTGCCGCGTTGCGATGCCGGTACGGCAGCGGTGTTGTTTTGGTTGTTAGTTCGCGTTTCCCGCGACTGTTCCTGACTGTGTTCCTGACGGTTGGCTCCGTTCGTACCGTTTGTTTTCGCTCCGCGTATGGTTCTATTTCTTTCCAACCGTGGTGCGTTGTCTGTCCGTTTCCAAGCCGCTTTGTTTGTTGGCAATGTTTTATTTTATGTTTAACGCGCATTTATTTGTTTCGTGTTTGTTTTTTTTCGCCTCTTTCGTCGCTCGTTGCTGCACTTCTGCACACATTGAGTTTATCTAACGCGTGTCAAGATGGCGAGGAGAAAGAGCGAGTTGGGAGCAAGTTTTTCACTGTAATTTCCACCGCAGGTACACGGGCACATGATGACGATGCTGGTGATGATGAAGTCGAAGATCGTGGCCCTGACGCTTCCGTAAGTTCGAAGGTCCTGAACCGCTGGTACATGTGGGCCTCGTGTTGCAATCACCCCCGGTACATCTTCCTTGGT
>KZ061991.1:123686-135645 GCA_002091835.1 Anopheles maculatus
GCACAGTGATACATTTTATTTTTCACCCTGCATTTCCCACCACTCGCTGCGCTTCCATCTTCTCCCTAATCTCGTGCACAAATCTTCACCACGTGGTGTTGTCGTCCGGCCCGTTGCGAAAAACCGACAAGGGGATTCCTTTGTTGTGGCGGTAGTGGTGGCAACGGAAAAGGGTGGTACGGCCGTTTGCCGGTACGTGCAAATTTTCTCACTTTACGCACCGCCACTATGCCACGCGATCGCACGCTGTCGTCTCGTTTGACGGAGCGGGCACCATATTTTTGTGAATGTGGCTAATTGTGCGCGTGTTTCGGTGCTTCCCGTTTTTTTCCATCGCCCGCAGATCGCACGTCGGGTGTTTGGGTCGGCAACTGCAAAACCCGCGTCTAATCGGCTGCGTGATAATGCGACGCATTCGTCAATGGTGCCGTACCTTTACCGTGCCGTGTGAGGTTGTTTGCACGCGTTGATGGCGCTGAAACGATCAAATGATTATTATTACTGGCGAAGGCATGGGAGCAGCAGTGGCCGGGTTCGGGGATGAATTAGTTTGTATCACAAAGCATCGCTTCGTGCACGGGTGCAGCAATGCGGTAGTGGCGTGTGTGTGCGATTTAATTACCTTTCGCGCAGTTTTTTTTGCGCGCGCGTGTGTGTGCGAAAATCCTCCGACTTTGAGCTGACGGATCCTGCCACCTGAAACACTTGTCATATTTTTGTGCAGCGTCACATATGTGTCCGGCTGTGTGCCGGGCCGGAGGGTGAAATATATGTCCGCATAACCGCAAGTTATGATGACAACGATCATGATGATGATTATGCGTACGCTGATCGTATCTAATGGGCTGGGTTGGCTGTGAAGCGAGCGAGCCAAAAAGGAAATGGACCACGTCTCGGCGTGTTCGGGCGGTCGTGTTTTGCAGCAGAAGATAGCGAGCGCACTGCCCAAAAAACATCAAGCAACCAGCCATAATGATGATAAAATGTGAATAGAATGTATTCGATGCGAGCAAATCGGGCGTTCGTATGGCTCATTAGAAGTTTTGGATTCTTTCCCTTGTTTCGCCACCGTTCGGCCTGCCCCACAAACGTGTCTCCCAGTCTACGGAAACGAGTCCCGCGGGTCCGGCGGGATGAAGAATCATCTCCTCAAGCGGCGCGTCAAAACCGGTCGGAGGCAACACCATCGCGACAGGTGGTTTGGGTGGCCTGGGTCTTTTAGTGCATGGTGCATGGAAAAGTACGGCTTATTATTTTTAATCATGCCCCAGACAGCTCATTTCGTCCCGTGAACCGTGTGAGGAACACAGTTTCGATTCGTTCACGGGATTGCAACGGTCGGTACAGAAATAGGACGGACATTAGGCGGTAGTAGGCTGAATCTGGGCGACTGGCTGCAGAACCAGCCGAAGTAGCCGAAGAGGGATTAATATCGATTCGGTGGCAGATTTCGGGTTTGCCCAAACACCGGCGTCACCGCGATGGAATCAATCACTCAGCACCCTTGAACCGGGTGTTGCGGTGTCCTTCATGCTGCACAAACTGGCTCGATTGTTGCTCGCTGTATGCAGCGCGACTCAACAACACCAGCGGCAGCAGAAGGCCTTTTGTTAATTCAGGCGACAGCGCAACCGAGCCACCCCGAGCTGCAGCTTTGGAGCGAGCGTGATTGGCAGAAAAGATTGATTAATTACTAGCGAAAGATAAAATTAGACCAGATCCTGCGCACCGGTACGATCCGGCGTATCATGATCGAGGGATAAGACGTTGCAATCAACCTACAGACGGGAAGCAATGTGCGTTGTTTGTTTGTTTGGTTTTTTTTTCGACTGATCGGTGATTGGGAATGCTGCGGTTAGTAGGATTAGGTTCGCTTTTCACATCACTAAGACCGTAAAGCGACCGTATGATCCGTTTTTTTATATTGTTGTTTATGCGTTCCCTCGTACAGTGCATGTGCATTCCCGGGCACAACAAAGCAGTTCGGTGAGGACAAGAAACTAAATCAGAAGAGAGAGAGAAAAAAAGGAACGAATTTTTAATCTAAAGCTACCATGCAACACACTCCGTCGATGATCGTCTTGATTATTGTCCGAGACAGGTGAATGTGAGTGCATTTTTTGTTGTTGGTGGTGGTGGTTCGACATTTATCGCATGGAATGCATGGTGTTTGCTTTGATGATTGTTTCAAGGTCGTTTTGTGATTTGGATTTGTTTCTTTCGAAACATGTTTTACAACCCTCTTTTAAACACCTGCAATCAGTTGTTGATGCATGGCATGTGAAGTATTTTAATTAGGTTTTTTGCACTCCTTTTCGTTTTTTTTAACATTTAATATTCCAGTTCTTATAAATGCTTCAGTTTTGGATATTTTATGCTTCAATTTCCCTCTTTACTCGTGTGTTGTTATTATTTTTTTGTTTTTTTTTTTGTTTTCATCTAGTGAAGTAACTTTAAATGCTTATTATTGTTTTAACGATACATTTTTTATTTATTTCTGTTGATTATTTCTGTGCAATTCAGACCACTAATATGGTTTACTTTTATTGCGCAACTTGCTTACATTATTTTTCTACATTACAGAAAGTGAGAGTGAAGAAGCTTTGTCTTTTGTTTATTTTCATGCGAAACTTTTTTTTTATTTAATTTTTTTTAAGAATTTTTCATTTTGTTTCATTTCTTTAATAAATTTCCATCAATTTTTTTTATTAGTATTGTTTTTATTGATTATAATATCTTATTGATAATTAATTTTTTGATTTTTCGAAACTAATATTTTAGTGCTTCTTTCTTAAGAAGTAATTTAATAAACTTTTTCATTGTCTATATTATTTTAACTTTAATTGCTAACTTATTTGGCGATTGAATTTTTTCATGTTCTCAAATGAAGTTTTAGAGATCTCATAATTTCGAATTTTCTTCGATGCAAACGATCTAAAATTTAAAATATTATTGTGTTCGCTCATATTTCATGTTTATTTTTAAATATTTTTCATTTATTAACAAATTTCATGTTTTAGTATGGCTGAAGTTTCATCGTTCTATTGTGTTATATTTGATACATTTGATTTACTTATTTGATTTCAAATTCTATGTTTATTCTGGTAAATGCTGTTCATATCACGGTCTATTTTCTACTATCTTCTTTATATATTTATATTATTTATATAATTCCGTTTATTGGTTCCTGTATTCTGAAACAATTTGTCTATAAAACAATAAAACGTTGTAGCAGTACGTTCAGATCGACCTCATTCAATTTTTTGCCTTGTTCGATCTTGCTTAATTTAAAATGTGAATTTTAATTTCAATAAACTCGATGGAGACGCATGGTGTCTATGAGCAAAAGGAAAAAAAAGTGATTTATTTACAATCCCGCTCGCCACTTGCCGTGCCACACTCCAGACAGAATAGGTGTGCGTATTTCATTCACAATCACCGTGAGGTGCAAAAATCCAGAACCACTTAAGCGGCGACAAGCAGAACGGGTGGCAGCACGCAGCTAAAACACACACACACCACATGCCAACCACCAGACCGTGCCACAATTTTCGCTTCCCGCGCACGATCGTTAGTGTCGCAAATCCAGCCGTGGCAAAGAACTTTCCACGTATTTTTCCGCGTTTACGTGTACCGCGCACGGCCTGCTAGACAGCGCTTGTCATAAATAAATCTTATTCTCCAACGCTCTAGCGATGTCGACGCTTGGCAGCTTCATTCACGGCTGCTCGGTGGCTGTCGTCTGCGTCTACCGCACACCACGTTCACGAATCGAATTCCGGCAAACCAACCCCCCCCCCCCCCAAAAAAAAAACAAAGGGGGGGCGCCGGGGACCCGCCAAACCCACCCCCCCCCCCCCCAAAAAAGAAACGACGGTGTGCGTCGCGGGCTGTCGATTGCTGCCGTGTTCGGGGAAGGAACATGATCATTTACAAATTGATCTAAATGGCGCGAAACCGTCGCGAAGTCTAGAAAATCCGGCCAGGCCAAAATGCGAGCGACTAGACGCACGCTAGACGGAAGACGCTAGACGATCGCGACTGGAATGTTTCGATCGTCCGCGCAGGAGGTCTCGCACAAGGGTGGGAAGAGGTGGGGGAAAGAGGAGAGAAAAGGGGCAACGAGCGAATATGATTGAATGTGGCAGTGAAATGGTTGTTTATCTTGTCGTTCCCAACGTTGCATTCGGGCCTCGTAGTCGTCGTCTGGGGCTGCTGGGTCGTGCCTTGCGTTACCCGGTTAGCGCGAGGTGTTGCGTTCTTCCCATTAGATTAATTAAACTAATTTAATTCTAAGCCCCACCGAGCGGATCGTCACACTTCCGGCAGCAGCCCGTCATCTGAGCTCGCTCTCTCTCTCTCTCTATCTCTCGTGAAAGAAAAGCTGGGCAAGGAATCGTGCGTCGAATATGTGTCATATCGCCCTGCCGGTCGATGACGCATCGGTGCATGCATAATCTAATTTTCTTTTCTTCCTGTCACTCTTTCGCAGCCAGTGCTGGTGTGGAAAATGGTGGAAAAAATGGCTCATTTTATGGTGAACAAATTGTAATCCTTTACCCCGATACAATTCACACAAAGTGAAAAACAAACACATTGATATGGACAACGGATTTGCGTAGAAACCGAGCAAAAATCGCTTTCTGACGTAATAAACACACGTTCTCGGTGTTTCCCATCTCGACCGGAGAGCAAGTATCTTATTCGCCGTTCCAGTCGCGCCCGTAAGCGGAAGTCTATTTTTCATTCGTCACTTTCCCGATACGCGTACGAAGGCACATGGTGCATCATACGTATGCAGCGCATGGCGCATGAAGTGTGCATAAAAATAGTGTTCTAGCTATCCCCTTATGTTGGGCCTCACCCTTTGCCTGGTGCGTCATCCGGTACGGTGTGCGAATGCAACCGAAAAAAAAAACCGAAACCCCCAACGACTTGCGACAATGCATCCATCCACTGCTGCCGAGTTCTATATTCTCGGAAAAGCATGCGCTTTTCCCGTGTTTTGTTTCACACCCCTTTTTTTCAGCAATGGCAAACAAGGAAGAACGCTCGAGTGTGTGAAGGTACCCGCACCTCTTCCAGTACTCCGAACATATACTCACCAATACGGCCGTCATTGCAATCGGTGACGTCATAGAGGACGAACCTTCTGCACTTGTTTGGCGGGTGGTTGGTTTGTTGCTCGGCCCTTTACTGCACCACGCCAGCGGTTTTTCTTTATTTGTATGCTCGCATGCACGTATTTTGCAATTCATGGTCACGAATGGTAGGTATGTCGGACGGACTTCCGGTGGTGGTGGTGGTGGTGCGTGTGATGCGGTTGGTTTGTGGTTTATTTCCACGGACGTGGCTGGCAGAAAATAGAACTGCAGCAGCAGCCTGTCGAGAGCCTTTTTACAGAACCCTGACGAGCCGGACGAGCCCTCCCGATGTTCGTGTGTGTATGCAAGTCTTGAGGGAGCATTTTTTTTTGGAAGACACACGAAAATAGCAACAATGTGTGTAAGGCTAGTGTGCATGCCGAGGAAGGTGACTGTGACTATGTTGCAGTACGGTAACGTCTTGGACGGTTTTAGATTGAAGGTGGTTTGCTAGGACGGGAGGCAGTTATGCTGTTCAATTTCCTTCGCATGATTCGGTTTGGGTGTGTAAATATAAGGCAAATGTTTCAAATCTTACATCGAGGGCTCTCCAAGGCGCCAATCGCTATGAAGGCTAGTTTTAGGACATTGATTCTCTGCAGAAAGTTAGTTAAAAATAGTAAGAGTTACATCATATAACATTACTTTCGGGAATTCGCCTTAACAAGTAATAAATTATGGAGAAAGCTCAGCATACACAACGTAATCTAGGTCCCACCAGTCATGACACTTTCAGTAATCTTTGTTTGATGAGAACATTTTTAAGTTGATTTTATGGTATTTGTATGCATCATCAAATACAGTAAATTTGGACATGAAATAAATCTGAAATTTCAAAGTTTTAATGACCTCATCCGATCATCAAACATTACCTTCTTGTTCCTTCATTGCATAACTAGAAACTTCCAAGTAAATAACGAAAACAATTCTTCAACCTTTACCTTGAAAACTCTTGAAATCCAACCGGAATCATGCAAAAAACAAACCCCCCTTCAGAACTCGGCTCAGCTTGGGCATTTTTCTTCAGCAAATGAGATTTATGACGCCGTCGATTGCGTGCCAACGGGTGCCCCCGTGTGTGTGTGAAGCCTTCCCTGAAAAAAAGGCCTGACCTTGCCCTCGCGAGGCCAATAAAAGTTTTCGTACCGATGCCGGATCGAAAAAAAATCGATCCTACCCAGTAACAAACGGTTGCAGGATTTTCCTTATCTTATTCGGTGGGAAAAGCCCTTGCCGTTGCCGGAATGTTCCTTTCGCGTGTTCATTAACGTTTTCGCGGAGGTAAGTCAAAAGGACCATGGCGCCATATGGGATGGGGTTTTGTTTTTGCCCCGGCGACTCAACAACTCAGCTGCATCATGGCGCCGATGCAAGGGTTGGTTGTGCCCAAATCGAGTGTGAAATTGTATGCCGATTGGTTCGGGGGATTTGGCAGCGCCGAAGTCTCCATCCCCCATTTCACGTACGATCGGCATCGTAAATGGGACGGAGCAACACGTACCGTGCTACGCAGCGTGTGTGGTCCAGAGGTTTTTGCCCATCGCTGGCGCTTCATGGTTAGTAGGTGCTAATGTTTTGTAAAATGAACTCAGCTCGTACGGAAGGCATTCTTCCCTAGAGCTAGAGTTTTTGATACCATTTTTAGAACTCATCTTATTTTGATTAGTTTTAGACCCGAAAAAGACTTTCGGTAAACATGTACTAACATCCCTTCAAGATGTTGCTCCCTGCTACCGAAAAATACAATGCTTCAATTAATCAGCAAATGCTTGCGATAAACTGCGTCAGAGAAATTCGTGTACCGCTTGGTACGCATCATCAACGGCGTGCGATTTATTTCCGTATACGGAGAAGTTGGTGCCCAATTTATGATTCAATAATAAATCAGTTACCATCCCGGTGTCAAATGTTGCTGCACCCTTAACAGAAATACACTCGTCCGGCGTCCATCGTCCGTGGCGCATAACGCTCCCGCTAGTT
Source organism: Anopheles maculatus (assembly GCA_002091835.1). NCBI lineage: Eukaryota > Metazoa > Arthropoda > Insecta > Diptera > Culicidae > Anopheles > Anopheles maculatus. Next base: position 130,811 of record KZ061991.1, read on the forward strand.
GCGTCAGCGAGGTACCGCGATTCGATCAAACCGGATAAGCACACACTCGATTGCCGACTTAATCGGGAAGAAAGATATCATCTTATCGGTTGCTAGCGCACACTAGCGCCCGTTCTACGTAATCTGTGTTGATCTGGTGCACACGGAGCACAGAACTGACAATTCTCATTTCATCAAGAATGATTGTCTTTTTTTCTCTCCCCCCCCCCAAATCGTCCCAAATCGATCGAAAGTGAATGCATACCGTCACAGGTCGGGAAAAAGTGGTCCTGCCAGTCAGTGAAACGCACACCACCGTAACCACTTCTAAGCGGCCAGTGCGCATGTGAGCGTACCAAGCATGTCTGGGTCATTGGGCCTGACGGGGATGCCTTCCCGAAAGCTGCCGGTTTTTTGCCGGTACGTACGGTGGGTTGTTTGCGTGAGTGACGTCACATGAATAAACACACGCGCGAGCGCTCACACACCAGTACGAACGCAAGCACATTCTAGAGCAGTGGCCGTGCCGTCCTGCTTGCTCCAACCGGTCACCGGATGGTTCCGGAAATTGGCGTCGTGCGCTCTCTCGCTCGCATACTACCATCATCGTTGCGTCCAAGGTCACACGCGATATACGCGAGGACGCAAAGGATCATAAAGACCGTTACCACCGGTGGCCGTACGCTTAGTATCACGCTGGGCACCGAACGGTGATGTAATGGTTCTGACATCACTCGCCACTCATATCAGCACATCAGGTTCGGGGTGGATCTCCAGCAATCACCACTATCACTGGTGAACGTTTAACCGGAGTAAGCGACAGTGTTTCGTATCGAAACTAGCAAACGTGTTTTTTTGCGTGTTGTGTGCGCGCGTACCTCGGGAAATTAAATTTCCTTCCACACAAAGCGAGGAAAATACCGGCCGGACACGAGCTTCACAGTGTTTAATTTTCCAGTTTTCTTGTGACGCGTCTAACGTGTGTTTGTGATATTTGCCCTAGGCAAAGTGTGAGGGCGCTTTTGTGTAATTAAAAACAGTGATATTTAAACCAAATAGTACAAATCCGGGTGTAAGTGAGTGTGGACATTTAGTGTTTTAGTGTGGTCGGTTGTATCCGGCTCGATCCAGTGCTGACTAATTGCTGTGGTCAACAACGCTTCAACGCGGAAAGGAAAGCGCAAGAAAAACCGTAAAACTACCGGACGGTATGTGTGGTAGCGGTTTTATTGAAAAGTAGCGAATGGGTAAAACCGTAGGCCAGAGTTCACTAGAAGGTGCGAAGGTGTTAAATCGAAGAAATGTTAACGGAAAAGTCTGTGTTATCCTATTTGTTCCCCCTTAGCAAGGTTTTTAGTTTTTGGTGAGATAAGAATTCATTGAGGAATTTGATTTTCTAAACGTGCTTTTGGTACTGAAAATACTTGGAATACAAAAAACCGCCGCTTTTCTTTACCTTTGTGCCTGAGTGCGTGTGTGTGGGAAAGGAACGATCCTGAAGCGCTTCGCATGCCATCCCGTTCCGGCGCCAGACTCACGCTTTAGACCATTTTCATGACATCACTGAATGAATATCGATTTTTCCCGTGATGGCCTTCCATGAGGTTACCCATCTACTTCCCATGTTTTCCACCCCGTAAAAGCTTTCCTTCTTGCTGCTTGCTCGTTATGAATAAATAAGCTTTCGGACGAGAGGATGCCTTCGGTAGCGGTAGTCATACGTGTGACGATGATGACGATGATGGGAAGCTGAACGAATCTTGGGCACTTTTTAGCCATTATCTTTCGAAAAACTCGTTGGGTGTCCTTTCGTGGAAAACGTGTGTGTGTGTGTGTGTCATTTTTATCAATGAATGAAACGTTTTGTGCATCCCCTTTCCCAGCGTTCTTTTCCCTCTCGGTTGATCCCCTTGGTTTTTTCTTCTCGAGATACATCTCGACGTGACATTTTTACCTCCGTCAAGGTGAAAGGGATGCGACTAGTGATGGGGAAAAAGGCTGGCGGAGAAGACGGAGGAGGAGGAGAAGGTTTCTATACACATCCTTTTCAACCGGCGTTCGTGTGTGGGTGGCCGCTTGAGGTGAAGCTTCAACTCCCGACTGATGAATGGAAAAGCGAACCTCGTGTTTTTTGTGCAAAGGAAGAAACTAATTTCTATGACACCTGTTTTTTTTTTTGGTTGTCTTGTTCGCTTGTCTTACGTCAACCTTTACTCGTTTCATTCATGATTTTAATCGACAGCTAGGGGTGGGTTGAATTTTCTTCTCTTGTTTTTTTTTTGCTTCCAATGGTCCTATAGAACCCTTGTGTTTTTTAATTATTCGCTAGAAAAGGGGTTTAAATATTGTGATTTTATATAATAACCTTGAATAGATTATTTAACAATCATCTTTCAACTTATCTAGGCACGTTTTTTTTTATGTTTTATTGGTTGCCTTACTGTTTTAATTCCCTTTTCTTCTTTTTTCTTGTGCTTTTGCATTTTTTCCATTTCTTTTCCATTCGATCAGTTCAAGTTTTCAAGTTTTAAGTTGTTTTGATTTTTCTACACTTTGATCTCGTCTCAGTTTTCATTTGTCTTCTTCTTCACTTTTAACTCGATACTCAACTCGGTTTTCTTTCTTATCTTTTATCTGGTTTATTTCCCGTGAGGGATCTTTATTACTTCATTGTATTTTAATAATATTTTTCTAAATTTTATTGTAAGATTCAAGATTGCCCACCTCTTTGTTTCTCTTCTTATTATGCTTTTATTTTTTTAATTTTTAAATGCTTCTCTTTCTTTACTTTATTCTCATTTCATTGCTTCTTTGTCTTCTGTTGATCTAAGAATTTAAATTTATTGTGCAAAGAATTCTATTTAGCTTATTTTACTTTTGTCTAGTTATGTTTTCTGACTAGTTTATTTGTAAGTGTTTTTTCTTCACTATTCTCTCATTTCTTTCCTCTTTACCATCTGTTTGACTCTATTTTTCTCTCTTTTCTTCCTGTTTTTGTCTGTTGGGATCTTTTCGAATTCATTGTATACTAGTTACTCCTTAGTTTACCTCAAATTTCTTTGATATAATTGATATTGTAACACATTTTCCTGTCATGTCGTCTCGTGCAAGAAACAAGAATCAATAAATCCATTCGACACCTGCACACGGCGTCACTGTTGTTGAGCGTTGCAACTCCGTTTAAAAAAAAAACACCTTTGCTACAAAGAAATTAGTTTGACCCGGATGGGAAACCATCGTTCACGACCCAAAACGCGTCAACCACATGTGTAGGAGGCTTTGCATTTAGCATCGTTGAGCAGGATGGCATGATTTAGTGTCTGGTTCGTACGTAACACCTTTTACCCGAGACCGTCCCGGAGGTATGGTACACGGTTTTGCGAAAAAATATTATATAGTATCGTGAACATCGAGCCTGTTGATGAATTCTCCAGCTGGTAAAGGCTCGTAAAATGTCTTAATCTCTTGCGTGTGCGTGTGCAAAAGCGTGAAGGATGCATCTCCAGGGGTAGTAAGTCACGATCGTTCATTGCGCGTTGTGCTTGTTGAATTATTGCTTTTCCATTAAGAAACTCGGGTGCTCTAAAAAGAAAGGGGGGGAAAAAAGGCTCAAAAATAATTAAACGCAAAAAGCTGGCCCGTTTGTCCTGCATTACCGTGCTCATGATGTGCGCGTTATTATTGTCATCGTACGCGAGGAATTATTATTTGCATAATATTCATCCCGATAAATTATGCTGCACGCTCGGTGAACTGCCTTGAAAGAAAAAAAAAAACATTGTTCTCCTGTGTACATGTACATAATTTTTAGCTTCTTCATAACATAAACACACTTGTGAACACACGTAGACGTGACAGTACTAATAAATCATCCCCCGAAAGCGACCTGACAGTAAAATGATTCGCGAGCGAAAACATTCGTGACACTGTGCGTCTGTGTCAACTGTGATGGCGCGAAGTTGGGGCTTCACCGATCAACTATATCAGCATTGTGCGAACGGTGAGAATAAAGGCTACAGCTGAACAGTAAGCTGATCGAGCCCGGGAGATGACAAACGAGAGAAGTGGTTGGGTAGAGAAAAAAGCAGCTTGTGGCGAAGGTGATTACGCACGCGCACTGATGACCACGATCGTCGAAGTGCGCGCATCCACACAAACTTATGCTTTCTTATTACTTCATAAATCAAAGCACCCTCTTTCGGGATGGTTCGGGGTGTTGCATGTTGGGGTTTGTTTTGGGGGGAGAGTTGAGAGTACACAATGGTGGTGCAATCGTGGGGTTTCGTCGTGGGCAATTGCAGTACCGGGAGCTGACGGGAGTTTCCTTTTTTGGGTAGTTGATTGGATTTTTGTGTGGCGCACTCGAATGCGCCCCGGCGTTTGGGGTTCATCATGCGGGAATCTTAATCGCACGCACTAGGCGTGTATGCGTTTCACTATCATCGATGCACGACGCAAGTCGTTAAACGTGGACTAGCCGCTGATTAACTGTTTAGCAATTTTTTGGAAAATTTTCGGCTTTTTGTGTGTGGTTTAGTACGATCATGAAGGGTAATAGTTTGGGTGGTGTAATTGTAAAAGGGATAAAAAGCATTAAAATCAAAAATTGTGCAAGGGTTTTGTGGGGGGTGAGAGCTAATTTATAATTCGATTTGCTTGTTTTTGTGCGTTAATGGGTTTATTAGAGGGCACATTAGGAATGAATTTTTCCAAGGTTAAAGGACAAAAAAAAAGGGAAAGTGATAATTGTCCGTCTAATTCACACAAAAAAGCACAAGAAAATCTCTTTTTTTCCCCGTTTTTCTCAATCGTTTCTTTGAAAAAAAGGGCGCACGCTTCATTGCTACATATCAGCG